>RJWM01027677.1:0-26593 GCA_004363535.1 Dasyprocta punctata | reverse complement strand
GGAAGCCCGGAAACCCAAGAGCGTGAGGATTTCAGGATTCCGGGCAAGGCCCCAACAGCACATTTCCACACTGAGCCTAATTGCAACCCTTTCAAATGAAAGGAGCAGCCACTGGAAAAATCACATTAAGACAAGAACTGAAGGTGTACTTACTGAAAGCCAAACACAGCAGTCACTAATGAGTCTGGGCCTTTTCAGTAAGGGGAAAATCTGGAGTTTTGCTTCAAAGGTAGAATACATCCAATATCCAGAGTATCATCAGATTTCTGAAGAACTATTTAGAGTATTATTTCAGCCAGGCATGGTGGCGCACGCCTTTAATCCCAGTACTTGGGAGGCTGAGGTAGGTGGAGCCTTGTGAGGTCCAGGCCCGCTAGGGCTACAACGCGAGCGCAAGGCCAGCCTGAGCTACAAAGTGCGACCCTGCCTCAAAAAACTAGGGCTGGGAGTTTGGCTTAGTGGCTTAAGTGCCTGTCTGGCAGGCATGAGGCTGTGAGTTCGATCCCCAGTGCTGCAAATAAATAAATAAATAAATAATTATTTCACTGATATCAAATATGTAAGTGTGCACTCAAGTGCAGATTGAAGAGCTTTGAAACTGTTTCTTTAGGAAAAAAAAAAAAAAAGAGCTGTATCCCTTTAAGGATCTTTAAAGTAAGGAAAGTTGCAATTTTGCCCTGTCATTGGTAGAACCACACAATGCCCTAGTTCGAGGAGGTCAAGGGACCTTATACTCCGTGGCTGCTCAAATACGCATTGACTGACTAATTCCCAGATTTATACCAGGGTTATCAAAGGAAGCAGGTATGGTCTCAGGTCAGGGACCTCTCAATTACTGTTTTAAACCACAAGGACCACCACAGTCAACCAAGAATCTTTTATTTGCATGACATTGTAAGCCTTCTGGTTAGCTTAGAAGCAGGAAGACAAGATAAGCGTGGTCTGTGTCCTTTCTGGTTCTGCTGAGCTCCTGTGAGTAATTTCTTCCATCACAGAGCTGTACTGTGTCCAGTTAGAGCTGGTAGTAAATGCTGTCACAATGTGAACGCTTTCCAGCTGGCTCCCCACGTGTAGCCATTAGGCTACAGAGCAGGCAGAATGCAAGGTGCCTTTCACATCACTTGGCAAGGACATTAGTGCCCCAGGTTTTAGAGCAACAGAGTCTAGGCAGCAATTATCACCCACACTTCCTGAATCTTACTTTGATCATTAGCATGGCTGAAATTGATTCTGTGAACACCTACACAAACCTGATTCCTTCCAGTTTTCCAAATACCAGTTTTCCAATCTACCAAAACTTGTGGGAATTGTCTTTGTCTTCTATTTCCCTTACTTCCTTTACCCACTTCCTCAGCAAGTCTTGTCTGCTCCCTAACCTGACCTCTGATGTTTCCCTGTCTCCTCTAACACCACTCCGGTTCAAGCCGCCTTCATCTCATGCTTGAGCAATTGCCAAAGCCTCCTACCTGGGATCTATGTTTCTACCTTTGACCCCTGCTTTATTCTTCCCACATCCACAGAGTGTCCTTTACCACTACCAAATCAGTTCATGTTACTCCTCCACCCAAATCCCGGAATAAGCTTCCATCTGAACAAAAGCCAAAGCTCACACCACAATCCACAAGATCCTCTACAATCTGTCTTTCCCACTATGCCTCTGACCCCATCTCCTTCCCCAGTCCTTTTCTCCCACCCTCCCAACCATGCTGATTCTCCTAACACATAGGTTTGGCCTAAGATACTTCTGATGCAGTCAACTGTGGCTTTTTAGCACTGGAATCTGAAAAACTATGAAGATGTCCTTCAAGGTGACATGAGGCCAGTCACCTCATGACTGTTGTAACCACGGTGTGTGTTTGGTGCAGAGGTCGTGAGGAAGGGAGGCTGAACCCTGCCATCCACCGGATGCCACGTGGCATCTTCTCTGGAAGGTGGTCCTATCCAGGTGACACTTGTCTCTTACTGCTCCATTTCTCAAGCTGTACTTGGTGTACACGTAAACAGAAGCCCAAAGCACAAAGTGTCTGTTATTTCATACTTAGCCAAGAAAAACTGAAAGATACTACAGAAGCTATTTCAGATTAGCAGCACAATTTTTCTCACCTCCACAGCTGAGCTGGTTCTGTATCCAGCAAGGTCATGTGGAACACTTCTTAAGCTCCAGACCCAAGTCAGTCCTCACCCAGTTTGTCCTATATCTGTCCTTGGCCTCAAGTGACAGAATTAAGCCTTGTCTCCTCTGTCGTCTTGAGAAAACTGACTCTTTCCCTAATTCTATCCATCTTAATCCTGAGTGAATCAGACACACCCTTCTTGAAGGCAAGCTGAGCACACACAGTCGCTGCCACCACAAGTACCACACTCAATCCCACCCCACTTAGCCAAGCCACTCACCATTCCCTCCATCTCACGGGGAGGAGGTACTGGGATGTGCTTTTCCCATAGCATATATTCCCAGGAATGTTTGGGTGCTTCTTGTAGCTATAACCCCAGTAGACACCCAAGTGCAGAGATGCCAACCAGAGATCCCAAAAGCATCACTGGCTGAGTCTTACTTTTCCCGCCATCACCATGGCTCCTGTCCACTACAGCTCCTCCTCCCCAAGCACCTTGTCAGTGACTCTTTTGCCATGGGGGCAAAGCCCTATCTCTTTGGAAAACATAGGTAGGGCTCACCCACACCCAAGGCTGCCAGCGAGGTAGCATCATCCAAGGCCACAGTGACAAATGCACTGTGGTTCATCCGAACTTCATACCCTATACTCCTTGCACAGCAAATCTGAAGTACGTTTTGGAACATAAACAATCAGCCATGGGAACACTTCATCTATGGGAACAGCTGTCAAACTGTTCCTATTCCCAGGTTCCTATTACAGGGAAAGTACCTTTAATCTTTATATAAATAGGGAGAGAACACATGACGGGCTCCCCTTTCAGGTGCTGTGGTTAGCGATGACGTCAAGGAACCCATGCTATAGTGCAAAGATTGCTTCTCAAAGTTCTAACAGAAGGAATGATCAAGTTGCACACAGCTGCTGAATGAAGCCTAATAAGGGTGAATACTGATGGCTTTTCATTATTTAAGAGGAAAAGACATGGGACATTTTAAGAGATGATTCATGCCACAAATATGTGTACACTTGGTATTTTCCCTATTAGATATAGATGACCTTAATGAGGGAAAAGTCCATGATCTTTCCTATATTTTTTTCATATTAACATAAACATTAAAAGATCTATCCTGCTTCTTTCTCATCCCCCCAAGAAAAAATTCCCCCAGCTTTTTTTTTTTTTTTCATTTTTACTATTAAAGAAGTATAAACAAATAAAGGATTCCAGGACAGTTCCAAAGTTGAAAGTTCAGTTCCAAGCAAATGGCATTTTTTTTAATTTCTTTTGCAGTTTTGGGACTGAAGCCCAAAGCTATTAATATTTTTACATGGCTCTGGCCTCTGGTGCTGTAAATGTAAATAGGATTCCTAATGCCTGAGTCCTCGGCTCCTCCCCGTGTGCACTGACCTCTGAAGGCGCAGTTGTTACTTCCTTGGCTCCCAGCCCTTCTGCCCCCATGAGGACGTGGCACACGGGATGCAGCGCTGGGACTCAAGGGGAGACGGGGCGGGCACTGTAAGATGATAAGTACATCTGTTTGCCAAGAGTTGGGGCCTAGGAAATGCATGACATGGACCAACCAGAAAATTACACAAATAGTAGTGACAGATTGGGAAGATGGTATGTTCCTTTTACTGATCCTGCCACTGGCCTGGGGCAGCGATGTGACCGGCGCATAGCTGTATCTAAGTAACAGAGATGGGCGCCTGACTCTCAGGCTAAGCTCCTGTTGTCTGCCTGAAGAGGACTAAAGAGAAAAAGACTCCAAATACTAATAGGGGAGCAGGAGTGTCCTGCAGAATGGTGTGGGGGGTCCTGAAAACTCATCTGTCTGCAAAGCTAGTGCCTCCCTAAAGGGTGCGTCTCAATATAGCAGCCACACACAAGCAAATTCATGAGCGGGCAAATAGTTATCCCCTCTTGTGACTGAACTTACACCACTGTGTTCAAGGACTATTAATACAAGGCAGAGTGATCCACTCCCACTGCCCTTGTCCAGGACGGGACCATCTGCCATTTTGCTGTCAGCATCAGATGCCATCTTTTACTAATGGTATAAAAAAAGACAGGAAATGTCACTATGGATGTAATAGTTGAAAGGGGAACAGGCTGGTAGGATTTCTATTTCTTGCACAGTGGAAGAAACTAGTTCACGATAACAGACTTTCACCTGGAAATTGGTCACAAATATGGAGTATTGCATAATAAAGTTGTGGCTACCAAAATAAGCAAGATCTCCAAGTAGTGTGGGATTAACTGAATCCATCCACTGATGCAAGTGGCAGAGGTTCCAATCCAGGCTCCATTTGTAACATACTTCTCTCTCTGTCCTGTTCAGAATGAGCACCTTTCCCAGGCTGTAGCAGTGTTTTCATTAATACACTCACACTCACACAAATGCACTCCCATCTTTGACTTGATGTTTAAAAGTAGAGGGATTCGAGCCCATTTTGAAATAAGTATCACCTCATATTCCTAAGACAGAGTTCTTGTTTTGAATAGCTAAAAAATAAAATTCACATCAAAACACAAATCTTAGTAGAAATGAAAACAGATAAGAGGAAATCCATCACACAGGATTATTTAAGGTACGCACGGTGACTTGTTTCACAATACTCAGTGTCTCTATTCTTCCTCTATGTCACTCACTGGACCTACCTCAAAATGTGCAGCCACCCAATCAGAACTTCACCCAGTGGATTCCACTGGGTCCCTATAATCAGAAGGGTATGAGTAGAAAGGACTTTCTTCTATAAAACTGATAAGACTTTCAGAATACTTTTGCGTATTTACTCACCACCTCCTGTCAGCCAAGTACAGTGATAAGCCCAGGAATGCAGCAGAGGACAAAGCCACATACTTGCACTCATGGAACTTACACTCTAAGAGACATGAATTGTGAATGCAAGCAAATGAACATGTGTCTCAACTGGGGAAGAGCAACGAAGGTGGTCTCTCATGATGGTCAGGATAGTTTGCTGGTAAGATTAGCACATAAGTGCACTGAGGGACTGGGCTGTAAGGAAGTTTTAGAACAGCAGAACTGTTAGAGCCACAGCACCTAAGGCAGGAGCACTGCGGTTTGTGCAAAGCCAGTGGAGCCAGAGCAGAGTGAGCAACAATTGGAGTTAAGGTTCGAGAAATAAAGGAACCAGCACGTTATGGGCCACGTAAACTAGAAACAGAAACTTTGGATTTTTTCATTCTGAGAAGCTACTAGAAAGTTTTGCATAGATGACCCATACAATCTGACTGAGCCTTTGAAAGGAACCTTCTAGGTGCAGTGCTAAGAACAAAGTACAGAGAGCTAAGCATCGGAACCAAGAAACCAGTTAACCTACTGCAATGGTATAAGCCAGAGATGGACGGTAGCTTGGACTAGGTTGGTAGATGAAGATGATTAACACTGAGGTTTTGACGCATATGACCAAAGTATCTATATGCTAATATGAAAATGTCACAATGAAACCCAATATTCCATATAAGTAATATGCAGTAATCCGAGAAAGATTTTTAAAAAGCTGAGGTTTTCTCATCAGTTGAGAGAAAAATCAAAAGTCCTAGTTTAGAGATACTACTTTTTAAATTATTTTCTTAAGACAGGGTCTCATTATATAGTTCAGGATAGTCTTGAACTTACTATGTAGCCCAGACTGGCATTAAACTTGCAGCAACCCTCCTGCTACAGCCTCCTGAGTGCTGAAATTACAGGTGTGTGCTACCACACCTTGCTGGCAAAGGATGTTACTTTTGAAATGCCCAAAGAAGAAAGAGTCCATCAATCAACATGTGAAAAAGGATCAACTTCCAGCAAGACACAACGTACCTAAAAAGGCTCAGTCTCCTAGCGCAAAACTGGTCGGAAGCTGAGGCACATACAGACCTTCACAAGAGGGTTTAGAGACTGGTTGACCGTTTGCAGTTCAGCTGTGGTTCCTGGAATGTGACTGTCACTCACTGCCTTGGCTCTCGGATGAGAAAGCGCCATTTATTGATTTGGCCAAGTTTACAACTGGCTCTCATGATTATGTGCCGTCCAGAAATAAGTAGCTCTTTCTTGGAAAGGTGGGAACATTTGGATTTCATGCCTATAAGACATCCAAATGGATGAGACACACAAGAAGGCAGTAGGAGAGAGAGTATGTGATTACAAAAATGGTACTTTTCCCTGGCGAAAACCCAGGGAAAATATAGACATACTCTGATTAGTGTGCTGTCATTTTCTTTATGCAGAAATGTCCTAATTAGGGTGGTTTTAAGAAATCGATTGGTATGGAAAGAAAAAGAAACCAGAGAATTAGCAAGGCATAGGAGAAAATAGTACTGAGCCCACATAGCTCCCGGACTTTGGTCTTAACTCCTCCGTCTCTCATCTATCAGATGAGGCTGGATTTTTGTCAGAGTCCATTATGTCCCTGTGATTTTATAAGATTTTGCACATGAGTGCATGTGCATGCGTGTGCATGTGTACATTTTAAGTATGGGCTAAATCCCAAGTGACTTTTCAAGAGAAATAAAAATGTAAGAGCTAGAAATTTGTTCCAAGTTAGGCAACAGAAAGGAAAGGAATCATTATTTGCTTGAGAATTACATGTGAGGGATAAATTTTTACATTTTATATATTTTTTTATTTTTTAAATCTTTAGTAACCCAAATAATTTAATGCAAAGAAATTCCAAATGAAGAGTCTCAGTCCTGATACTCTCTGATGAACGCTGCACCCATGGCTTCATCGGGAATGAAAGACACAGGTCTTGGTCTCCAGTTTACTGGGCCGAGAAGGAACAAGATCTTCAAGAACTTTGCCAACCAGCTGAGGAACGAGCTATTGGAAGATTGTAAGTACGTAAAGGCACACGCTTTAGATATTGGTGGCCTTAAAAAAAAAAAACACTTTATCTGTATCTAATTTATGGTGCAGACTTGACCTACTCCCTACACAATTCTGAACCATGTGACTGAGGACCCCAAGTGACCACTTGCCCTTTCTGTGACAGGATGGAAATGACTGCTCCTTCTATAGTGTGATAAGATGAAATCACAAAACAAGCCTCTGTCCATCAACTGCATGTATTTCAAGAATTTAAACGGATTCAGTTGACTAAAGAGATTCTCAGTGCAGTCCTCTCGTCTCACTTTCCTCTGTGACAAAGTCTGGAAAACAAAGCCTAAGGAACCAGGTGAAGCTCAAAAGGAAAGGAGTCCCTGCATCATGACCTAGCCCAGAGGGTTATGTGGATAACAAAAGGCTGATTGTTTGCCAAATGCTATATTGGTCCTCTTGGTTAAAGCATCTGTGATGTTCCCAGAGCAATTTCTACAGCGATCTCCAATGAGATCGTCATGGTTTGGTGATGTTTTCTCCTAGTTCCAGAAGTTCTCTCTTATATATAATGCAAATATATTCCCTGTCTCTAATGAGCCTACAGGCTCACTTCCAAAATGTTCAAAGTATATATCTGGTGGTTCTTGAAAAACGAATATAAAATAATAAGGATACCAACTTATTCTTTTCAGAAAAGTATGTGAGTTTCTAGACGGACAAGGTAAATGAATTGCGTGGGTCTCTTCTAACTAAAATGAGACTACCTGGGGAGTCTTACATTTACAAAAGTTATGGCAGGAAGGAGAAGGCTGCTTATTCTAGAACAATAGTACAGGGCAATGCCAGCTAAGTGAACGCACCGAATTCCATATTAAGAAGTAGAGGGAAAAATTAAAATAATATCTTAAAAAGCAATCTATGAAACTGAGACATACTTTACCTTACATTTAGCAAAATTTAAATTATACTTGGTATACTTAGTAACTAGATCAGAGCTAGAATGAATTCTGCTGGTATTTTGGCATGCTTTTTCTAAAATATATTTATACAACACAATCTAGTATCATTTAATTCACTTTTGACCTTCGTGGCACAAAGAAGTGCGTTTTTGTCAATATATTAGAAAGATTCATCTTTCCTTTACCCCCCTCAAAAGACTCCTCCTTATTTTTGTTATTCAAAACATACTCTGATGATCCCATCTTGTCGTCTTCCTGGTTAATACCTTCTTCGTCAAATGTCAAGTGGCCTAACTCTAGCACAGCCTCATTTTTCAGGTTCCACCAGTTCAGCACCATCACTTTCAATAACTTCATGAAACTCTGCAATTTTTGGCCAGATATGCAAGTTGACTTCACAAGTAAGTTATATTCTCACTATGTTACAGAATCTTTAAGTCTGTCAAAATAGAGTGTAGAGAAGCAGGTACACAGAAGAGCCATTTGAGTGCTCAGGTATTACAGAATATATCAGTGCTGTGGCATATTTTACTTCCCTGTTCAACCTTCTCACAATCTGGTCTTGAATACTAAGCATGCTTTATTTTGCTGTTCAGCCAGATGAGATGAAAAGGGGTGAATTTATTTTCTAACATCAGACTCTACTATAGACATTATTTGATAGCGGAAAAAAAAAAGGCTGGAATATTAAACGTGTTTCATATCCTGCCACGCATCACGATTAGTCAAGTGTTTGTAACCTTAGGTTTAAGGACAGTATTTTCCCTTGCCCTTTCAGATTCACCATGCGGTATTTGCAGTGTTACCTTATCTGACTCTGGATTAACAAGTCTGTCTAGTTTCAGTTGCCGCCTGGCAGTTTCTCTGGGAATGGGGGAGTAATTGCAGGCCAGTCATTAGAAAGAACCTAGAAGGAGGTGTCCGAGAGTGTGGATGAGGGGAAGACTGCAGCTGGGGAGAGCAAGATAGGAGAGAAACAAAAACCTCCCCAGCAGAGAGCAGACGTTGAGAAAGAAATTGGAATCGCTCAGAGTTTATGTTTCAGTCTATGTTTTAATTTGGCCACATCTTTAGAGTAAACAAGCGTCATAAAATCCTACACATCGCCAGTGTTGTCTACAACAGGAATTAGACTAAGAATCAAAGACCCACTTCCCAAAAAATCTTATCCAGTGTTTAATTGTTTTAACATAAATTGTATATATTTCCCATTTTTTCTCTTTTTAGTGAGACACTGGGTAACTTATTTGCTGGTCAGAGCAGACTGTGAGTCTTCAGGAAGAAAGGGACTGTGTGTCTTAGTCACCTTGAATTTTCACCCTCTTGTCCTTCACTATTTGTTTTCTTCCTTCCTTGAACACAGTAGCTCCTTGCTGCTTTAAGAAATTGGATTTCAGCTCCTATCCAACACTAAACCTAATGTTCACAAAGAAAAGGGACAGGAAGCCATATCGGAAAAAGCCCTGAGTTGTAACTTTCCTGTAAGTTTAAAAGCATAAGGAAAATAAAAGATAGTGAGGCCATCTTACCAAGGTTATATGAGGTGAGGGACAATGGAAGACCTTTATTCTTAGCTTTTACCCAGTCGTGCTTTTAGAATAGAAGTGAACATAGCAATGTGTCAGCAGCCAACAGATGACACAGAAGGATGCTCCTGATGCTCAGCGTTCCTAATTTCCTTTCTGTATTATAAAAGCAAGGAGGCCTACAATTGTCTCTTCCTAGTTTGAAATTTTCCAGGGACTGCTCAGATTACAAAAAAGCAATTTGATCCGATCTAAGATGTCCCATTAATCACTTACGATAAGAGATCTCTTAACTTCAGAATTGCAAAGATTTTTTTTTAACTAGTTAATACCAACTCTTGGCAAGTTGTTTTCCCTAACAATTTCTGCATCTAGGGTCTTCTCCAACGTACCAACCTAACGATGACAACTGTCCTACTGGATATCCTTTAAAGAGTACATGTTAGTTGTCTCAAAAAAATTTAAAAAGTTTATTTCCTAATATCATTGCACATGTAGTTATTCTGCTGCTAATCATTATCCTACAATTAAGGACAGCTTCATGTCTTTTGCAATGTTCCCAAATCTTTCAACAATCTTTATGCATATAATCAAGAACTAAGCAAGAATCCAATCATACTTGGGAAAAGATTTTAGATTTTTTCTATCATCTGGGCCAACCTAATAGTTCTTAGCTTATGCTAAATATAAAGGCATGACAGATGGTGTTCCAGTCCTGCATTGTTTTAAAGTAAACCGATGTATTTGGCAGTATGTGTACAGTATTAAATGACTCCATTCAAAAGACCAAGTCATCAGGGCACCACTTAGGCAGGTATTTAGCACTTGTCACTCAGTGGAGGATCCATCAGGATGCTCTTCTGTTTAAAATCAGCTATTGCACTGGGCAAAGTCAGGATGTCATTTTGGTTCAGGTGTTAAATGATTAACATTCTTATTTTTATTTTTCATAATAGGAATAGTTTTTCCTCTTTCACTAAGACAGAATTCAGATAATCAAGTCCCAAAGGAGTAAGATTTTAATCTCTTTATTGGCATCTTCACAGCTGATGCCTCTGGGAGGGAACCTGGGCATCTTGGAAAAAGCGAAAGGCAAGGTCCTACCATGGGAGCCTCCTTCACATGCAGCAGGAGCACACCCAGCTCCCAAGGGAAGCCTCTCAGTAGGGATAAAAAAAAATTAAACCCTGACTGCACTCCAGCACCTGGAGACCCCCCAATAGATGCAATATAGAGATCTGGAATACATATTAATTACCTCTTCCTCTGCAGTCCCAAACATGTGTTTGGCAAGTCACAGAGCAAAGGGAAGAACACGTGAGGTGGTCCTGAGAAGAGACATCTGCAGAAGGCTGTGACTGGATGTCCCACACTCATCTTTCCTTTCCTGATGGCCAGAGCTGCAGCAGTTCATTTATTCAGGCATCATGTTAACCATGAAAGCATACCATGAAGGACATTGTCCATGGTATTACCCAGTGTCTCTTTCATAACAACCCACACAATAAACTCCTCCTTGAGTATCCCAACTCAAAATAACATTAAGAAAAGCAATGTAACTTGAGCATTTTCCTACTTTACATGACCCGTCATCAAACTTACCTAAATTCAGCACCAACCTGTTATTTTAGAGATCAAATGCAACACCTACTCATTCTCCTCCTTCTAAATAGCCTTTCCTCTATTTTATCCTTTAATTTACATTGTGTGCAATCTAGTAAACTGCTTTAAATCATATTCCACATGTAAGACACTGAAATATGTCATTCTCGGATAAAAGTCTGCTTTCCCAGGACACTCTTACCTGCATATGAGTCTATTTTTCACCAAGGCTGTAAAGATCTCCTGAAACAATTTATGCTGGGGATGTCTGCTGAAATTTCTCTCATTCTTGTAGTTTATACTGTGATGAAACAAACAGAAAATCATTTTTGTGAAATATTTATTAAGGCTGTCTCAATATTCCCAATGCAAAGACCATCTATCTTAGGACAAATATTGTTGGAGTCTTGAGGTTCAACATATTGCTAAACACAAGTATCAACTGTTAAAATAGAAACAGAAATTCAACTGTAAACAATGAAGTTTATAGTCAAATATGTGTTTTATCTTACCATGTTAATTAAGATATTACCTTTAAACATTTACCAGCTAAAATTGGCTGGAGGAAAGGAAAGAGTACACGGAAAGAAAGAATGTCTAGGGCTGTTACTGTTCAGCTGTGCAACAAGCAGAAGAGAATTCTCTCCCTTCTCTTTCCACTCACCCTCAGACCCATTGGTTGCGCTAGATATTAAATCACTGACTGTCGCCTGCATTTCCTACTAGATAACAGGGATTGACTGACGATTTACATTCTTCCAGTCATACTGACTGTTTGATTTATCCAGCCTGCACTCCGTCAGCTATGCTGATTGCTGTTTGTTGATTGTCTATGTTTTGTGTATATTTAATAAAGTTTGGAGATATTTCAATTGTAGTTTCTTTTTGCTGATATTACATCCTACTAATGAGATTTTTAAAAACTCTCTGGACATTCCACTTCGAAGCCAGGAAAGCATAAAAGAAAATGCACAAAAGCATCCCATTTTATGGAATCTATCATACTTTTGCGCATGCTAAAATGGACTAATTTTAAGATCTAGGCCAATTAACTAGAATTGCATGAATATATCACTTCAAAGGCAAGTTTTGCAACCTTATGTTGTCACAGGTAACCACGTGCCTTTGTTGTCCTTCTGATGCCATTAACCTATGTCCCCTTCCTACCCAGGTGAGGGCTGTAAAGGTTTCCTAGTACACGGTTACTGGTGAGCTGAGTATGTCAGAAAAACTACTTAGTGTTTCTCATTAAAGATATATTTTAAAACCATGAACCCAAGTAACGTCATGTAGATTTCTGGACCATTTCCATCTGTAAGATAACAGAGAAATGAACTAGGTCAAACAAGTAAATGATCATTCTGGAATATTCATGTTGATATTTCATCTAATTCATTTTTGGTGCCAGATGACCCAGGAACATTGTAAAACTGAGAGAACCAGCTCCTGGAAAGGGAGTGGCCCATGAGAATGTGCAGCTTCTAGAAGGTCTACCTGGCAACCAAGATAAACGTGGACTGACACTCTTAGTGTTAAAGGTGAGCTGCTATCCTTACAACTGGAAACTGCTGTTGTTGTGACGACCACACTCGTCAGGCACCACATCTGTTCACAGCAACAGATTCTTCTGTCTTCTTCTTACCAGCAAACTGCAGACAGACCAAAAGCTATGACAAAGGGTGGCATTGGCTGATCCAGGTCAACAACCTGGAACCATTTCATCATTGAATAAATACCAAATATATGTCAGCACAGCTCAGTTCCACCTGTGCCGGTTAAGCTTGTCATTTACGCATTGTTTATGGCAGTGATTTGAGCCCTAACCGAATTGTGAAACTAAGAATTTCCATGGTAAACTTTGAGACAGTTATTAAATTGTAGCACTTGTTACAAATTTAAACGGGCCAAGTGGATAGGTTGCTGAAGGGCAGGGAAATTTCTTACCTAAAATTTTCAAGTTCAACAGCTTCTGTGGACTCATGCCACTGACCTCGAGCTCGGTGCCCGCCTGCCTTGATGGAGGTCTCAGACTTCGTCATGCTATTTTGGGCACTCTCAAAGTTAATGGCTGGAAGCTACAGAAATAGAAGCCAGAGTATGTGAGGATCACAATACAGCACAGGATAAAGAAAATAACAACATGGGAAAAGGCAGAAGGATGAACGAATAGAATGAACTCCCCCACACACTGGTAATGCTATAATCAATGTAGCGTTTTGAAAGATACAAGCATCTTTGAGTTAAGTATTTACTTACTTTATCTTTCTCACACTAATTTTTCTTTATAACTCTCAATATCACTTGTCACATCTTTTGTATGTATAGTTATTTACGTATTACATGTTATTTACATATTTCCAATCCCCCTGGATTAAAATATCACCTCCACACAAGCAGGAACTTGCTTATTTTTGTTCAGTGCTGTTTCCCTAGGTCCGAGGTGAGGCTTGGGAATCAGGTTTTTGAGGATCCTCCTGTTTCAAAGGTGAAACTAAGTTTCTAGATGCAGGCAAGACACTGCGTATAGTGTGAACGGCCCTAACTGAGACAAGTCCTCATGCACTGATCTGTTCAAGAGCAATTCCCAAGTAGATCACTGTTCAGCCTACCATATGTCAGGCACATAATGGTAAATAAAGCTCTATCACATTTATCAGCCTGAATATCCTAATTAATACCATTTATGAAGGTTATTAAAATATAGTGCTCACCATAAGGAAAATAAAAGTTTTTAAAATTACCTACAACTTAACTATGCCTTTATTTATTAGATGAACTGGTTAGTTACTCACATGAAAAACTGTCAAGTTATCAGTATTCAAATGGTTTCATTGACCAATATTTACTTATAACTGAGAAAGCCCTGAGGTATATTTTTGGTAACATATGAATTTAAGCATATGTTTTCCAAAGTACAAAAGAAAGATGTTCTATAATTATTACAGATGAAGTAAGTCAAGCATAATGGAGCAAAAGATATAGTTTTTAGTAAATCATTCTATTCCCTATAATTATGAAATAAAGCTATAATATGCTATACTAAGTATCTTGTTTCACTGAGATATATGACAAATCAACATGAGAACATTATTTTCTTATCAAAATAAAACATTCACTTCTCATAAACAAACTACAATAAGGAAATTGTTTAATAGTTAAGAAAAACCAAAATCTTTCTTCATCATATGAAAGACACAGTTGAATGTTCAAAATATTAATAACATTCACTACTGTAAAAAATATCTGTCTCAGTTCAGTCAGTCAATCTACAAGTCCCATATAACAACATGACACAGGTACTTACAGCAGCAATGTTAAATGGTTAAGATAACAAATCCCCAGATTCTGTGGGTTTAAATCCACCACGATCTCAGAAAATTTGCTTAATCTCTCCGTGCGCTGGTTTCCACATCATTAAAATGCCAATAATAGTGTATAACTCAGAGTTATTATGAAAGTTCAGTGAATTACTATTTATGAAGCATAATTCTGTTTTATAAATATTCTGTAATCGTTGTAATTATTCCCACCGTACAGATGAATTTGCTAAATAAACACAATTTGTAATGTAAGGACATATTAGGTGATTTCCAAGTATAAACTAATAACCTAAATGATATTAGATATGAAGTTACAGCAATAAAAAATATTTTCCTGTGCTACACGTGAACTCTCACAACACACAGAAAAATCCGAGGTGATTTTTCCAGCTCCAAAGAGTTTCAAACCCCCTTGGCGTTGATACAGTTCCTGACTCCTGTTTGCGAGAGGGAAGGTAGTCAGTGCTGAGAAGACGGGCACAAACTACTAAAACAGAAAGCCAGACATCGGCCACAGCCAGCAGCCATTGCCTTGGAGCAGAGCAGGCAGCTGGTATTGAGAATCAACGCATGGAAACCCGGGGAATAAGATGGAGTTGGCACCCGTAGTGACAAAGACCAAGAATTTGAAAATGGAGCCTTGAATCAACCAGTCATCTTCCGATGAAAGCAGTGTGAGTTCGGAACCCAGAGTATTTGTTCCCCAATGCCTCAGACCCCCTGGTCGTCCAACCTCTGCAGCACAGGCAGGTGCAACCTGCAACTCCCATCGCATTCCGGAACTCAGCTCAGCCCACGCCTCTGCCCAGCCTTCCTGTGGAGAGCTCACCGCCCTCACAGCAGTACAGTGTACAGTGTGATTAGACAATGTCTAGTTCACACAGCAGCCTTCTCCCATTGAATTTGGCCACCATGAAGACATCACATCTGTTTCTGTGTTCTTGGTATCTCTCACAGAGACCGGTACACAGTAGATATTCAAATGCAAAGCCGCTGAATGAATGCTCACATTATCCCCAGTCAACAAATCGATCTAGTAAGCTGCCTCCAGAAGAGTTCATGCCCTCAACGCTTTGGTAGCAGACGCAAGGGAT
Organism: Dasyprocta punctata; assembly: GCA_004363535.1. NCBI lineage: Eukaryota > Metazoa > Chordata > Mammalia > Rodentia > Dasyproctidae > Dasyprocta > Dasyprocta punctata. The sequence continues at coordinate 11,155 of RJWM01027677.1, read as the reverse complement.
ATCAGACGTTTGAAATGCAGGACACACAGTAAGTAGAACAAACTGATCTCTTCCTTCAACATGTTTGCAATCCCCCAGAGGTGGGGACTTGCTGTCAATATACAGGCTTAGGAAACACGCTGCAGAACTAGTGAACAGGGGATTGTTGTGGTGGAAAGTGCAGAGAAAGCAACCCACACACAGAGGTATCAGCAGTATCGCAGGGAGATTATCATCCAGAGTAGAAGGCAGAGAAGGAATATGTAAGCTTCGCAAACCGGAAGGCACCTTGCAGCTTAAACAATACGAGTGGAAAGGAAAGAATTGGGATCGAAGAAAAAGCTGCGTGATGCGTGGCCTTCCTAAAAGTTCGATTATATCACTTCTGCTCAGAAATTTCAATATTCCTGATCTAATGGGGTCAAGGACAAAATCCTTAGATGTCCCTCCAAACACTGCAGTGTCCTCTGTCTTTATTTATCATCACTTCTGACTGAAATGTCCAGTCACCTCTGTGTTTCAATGCTTGTCATTTTCCTTCCTCCAGATATTTGATTATTTTCTTCACTTCACCTAGAATGCCTCTTCTCTCAATTCCACAGATGGAAAACCAGTCCATTTTTGAAGAACCATCTCCTTCTCTGTCATTCAAGCCAAGAGTGGCTTGCTTTTCCCCCTCACAATTCACATATCCATTATATCTTTTATCCAGGAAGATATTTTACCCTGCGCCATTATTATCTAGGCCTATTCATCATTCCTCAGAGTATGAAAACCTCCATACCTCATAGATTTTTTCCCCCACAACATCCACCAAAACCTCTTTTTCATTCTAAGGCAGTTTGTTTTCTTGCTATCATCTTTTTTAAAATTGCAAACACATTTCTTGGTTCCTGTGTCACTAAAGTATGGGGGGTGGGATCTGACTTCTAGCTCTAGGCAGAATACCTCAAGATTTCTAAAAGCCTCAGATGAAATTTCCAACCAGTTCTGTACTTTCACTTTGCTTCAACAACAGTAGGGCAATTCTTTGTCTTGAATTATTTGGTTTAACTGGGCTGCCTCAGTGTATCTCTATTCCCAGGTCTGTCAGACTCTGAGAATGTGCTACATCAGATTCTAATGTGCTGAAGCAAGACATGACAGACACAAGCACACAGTCTGCACAAAGACTAAAAGTAGAGCAACACCAGACAACAATGAAGGAAGAGGGCTTTGGCTCATTAGAGACTCGAAGAAGGACATTCAGTTCTCTTCAACTCGGCCTAAACCAACACAGGAGAGTTCCTCTAAAACCAGTAACTGGCCATCTTCCCATTTGCAAAAAGCAAGCTACATCTTGCTAAAGCACAAATTCAGGTGAGTAGGTCTTAATCCCAAATTCCTTTTCAAACTGACTGCTGTAAATTCCAGAACCAAATGTGTGACTGACCCACTTGTGTATTTTGTTGGGCATTTCTCCCTGACCCCAATTCCACTTTGTTCCCAGCCCTTCTTTTCCTTTTATCTTTGGCTTCACTTTTAATTTATGATACCTGTCACAGTTTATATATCCTTACTCTTTATAGTCTTGCTAGGACAAGCAAAGTATAAATAAATTCTTGAGTTAGTCTTTCCAGAATCATTCTCCCCCTACAAATGTCTCCATATTATTTTATAAAAGGAGAATAGTGTGTTCAGAGTGACTTTGTTTCATAATTACAAATGCATTAAAGCTTTACAAATAGAAACTGGAATAAATTTTGGGAAACTTCATCCAAATGAGGACAGTTATTTTCATTTTTATCTTAGATCTACTTTCTGAATAATTCAGACATTACAAATATGCATTCTTGTTTGTGTTAAATAGTTGACAAAAAGGTATGCCATGTGAACTTGTCAGACAACAGATTGCAAATTCCAAAGTTGGTTAGAAGAGAGAAAATCATTAATTTAAGTTTGAGCATGCCAGGTGTTAGCACAGAAGTGGTGTTGAAAAGACAAAATTAATCTAGTCAGGATGAACTTTAAAGTTGAAAACTTTGAGCTAAAAAAACAACAACAAGACAAAAAACTCAACACCACTGAAGTTTCTTTTGCCCAGGCCACAGGTTTGTACATATCCGGTGGTGAGTCAATTCTCAAGTCACAGTGAAGTTTAAGAAAACTGGCCCAAAATTTATTCACAGAGGATACTGTGAACCAGAGGCAATAGTCAAAGCTGCTGGAACTAGGAAACATGAGGAATTTCATGAGGAAGCAAGGCATATACACAGGACTTTCAAAGCAAGGGAGAAAGACTATTACAATGCTGTAAGAAGGTGCTTTGGGAAGAGAAAGAGATCACTTCCAGAATGGAGAGTAATGTACAGGTGATAGTACTAGATTTAGGTCTTGGAAACAGGTAAGAACTCATAGGAAAGAAATCTTGGAAAAGAGAACAGAAAGCAAAAAGCAGAAGTCTTTGGAATTATAGTTGTATTGTAGGACATACAGTGAGAGAAAAAAAAAAATAGGAACTACAAACAAAACTGTAGACTGAATCACTTCATTTACCTCTCCAAGAAAGAATAAACTTCATCTAAGGCAATCATTCATGAAGGTTTGTGAGAAGGGAGTTAGGGAGATTGTTTCAGCAACTATTTAGTAATTGTTTCTTTAGTGTACAAAGGGTAAAACAACTGCTGAAACAGGTAGAAAAGAAGGCAAGAAAACCTGAGGCTAGAGAATAATATAAAGAAAATTATTCCTAGAGAAAAAGCATTTGAAGGATAATTTTTACACCACACAAATGTCCAACCAAACATTTTTTTTCAACTGTAATTCAATTTTCCAACTCATTTAAAACACATCTCAGTAATCAGAGGCACATATTATATGAGTAAATGGATTGAGAACTATACTCCATTAACAGGCAGCATGCCCTTGGGAAAGTCATTTAACTTCTCTATGCCCCAGTTCTCTCACTCATAAAAGTTTACTAGTCAATAGTACTAAATAAGTGTTCACAATTTGTCATTATTAATAGCATTGCTCTGTTGTACCCAGACGTCAATGGATGGCCTCTAACGTCATGACTTTCCAAAATCATATAGGACAAATGCTAAAAAGAAAAATTTAGACATAAATTAAAGTGGCAATACCACACTTCCTCTGACTAATAAAAATATTTAAATGCTATTAAAAACCGTCAAAAGCCCCTCCTGTGCCCTCTGTTTGGTGAGGTACAATTTGCAGCAAGCCTCCAGAGTGGTGCTATAGCCCGGGAAGGATTAAGAGCACTGGAAGGAAAAGTATGGAAATGTGGTAAACAGCGCCTTGGGAAAACCAGTTTCCCAAAAGCTTTGAAGAAGTAAATATGGGTATCAAAGAACAGCTTGCTGTCTATAGACAGAAGAGTAAAAGGTATGGTGGTTGGGACAGTTGGTGACAAGCATGGGATATAGTGGAATCCTGCACAAGAAGCACCAGATGACCGTGGAGGTCGAGTCTTAGCAGAGCCCTACCCAGGAGAAACAGCTGGACGAAGTAAGAAAAAGGCTGTGGACGAGCAAAGAAACTAGATATATCATGTCCGTAAAGACGTTAATGGATTGATCCCTCCAAAAACACGTGATTTCTCTTTTATTAACATATAAATTCTTTGAAAACACTACCTGTTGTTTGCTTGATTGAACGTTCAAAAGGCACCGAAGTCTTTTAAGATCTGAATAGTCCCTGGGAAAAAGAATAGCATAATGTCAACCCGCAGGTGAAAAAGGTCATGTTACCCACAGATGCCACTGCTACCTGGAGGCCCACTTTCCGACACAAACGTACACGCACTAACTCTTTTCCCCTGGAACTGTAGAAATGACCACGTGTTTCAGTAAACACTGTAACCCAGGGTAGCGGTTGTCCAGAGTCTGTATACTCAGTTTCTCAAAAAGTCATTTGATCTGTTCAATAGCCGCCACCTCAGTTAATCATTAGAAAAGACTCAGGAAGGGGTTACCTGGTGGTGACTCCTTGCTGTTTTTTCTCAGTGGGTTTTTCTGTGGTCTTCAGCTTTTTGTCTTGATCAGGCATTGTAAAACATCAACGCCCCAGAATTAACATTGCATTCCTTTCAAAGTAAAGCAGAGAGAAAATTTTGAGCTGGGCTGCAGAAGCCAAAATATTCTTTATATAGATAAAATCCACTTACGACATCTATTTAGACGTGAGAAAAATAACATTTCTTTCTATAAAATAATAAAAGTGTCAACATGAATGCCATTTACTGTTCGTCGTCAAAGGGCTTTGGATATGTTTAGGTCATGGTTTATAGGAGACCGTGAGTCTATGTTTTCTGGATCATTCTTGATTTCAAATATTCTGACCCATTGCCCTGATAAATATGGCTCTGCAGGACAGAAAAAGTGACTTCATTTTGGGTTTCCAAAATATATGTCTATAAACAAATTCCTGCTGTTCGAGTGACACTTTTATGTTGTCCCACATGTCTTTCTCAACAAATATTCTTAATTATGTGCTGGCAATTCAAAGGGTTCCTCTCTCATCGGGTCTTATACAAAGAGTCTCAAAGAAAGCTCTACCCACTGATGAATAAGCACTCATTGTCTAGAGTAACACCAAGTGTGGCCTTATTTCCAGAATTCCTAAAGCCTGAGAGTTACTACTTGAACACCTACGTGGTTTAACCCCAGTCATAAGTTTTTCTTGGTAAACTTAGAGCCACTCACATGGCACCAAGTATCTGGCAGGGAGACTGGGTAACTTGGAAATACAGCTCAATACTATTTCTCCCCCTGCCCCACTCAAAAGATATGAGTACACCAACAGACACAGAAAAATTTGTTTGTTTTATTCCCCTTAATCAATTTCTGGTCAATTGTTTTCATTTCCAGAACAGAAACAAAAAGGAAGTAAAAAGATACTACCTATATTTTCGATATCAGCAAATAGAATGTTAACTATAATATTGGTTTCATTCAATTAGATGTAACAACTGTTTTCCCAATTGTGTTTCAATGTCACAGTTTGACTTCAAGGTTTAGTTCAGGCATGAAAAAGCATGCATTCTGGTCTTACAACTGCATGCTGCAACACATTGTGAAATCTGTGGTCAAAATCCAAGTATTTCAGAGGTATAAAGAAGAAAATGTCCCAATGGGTGTCTCACTGCAGCAGAGGATACAGAAATTTAATTTTGTGATATGCACAAAGATGGTTTAACAATTTTAAACTATTTTTCCAGTAATTTTTGAGAACCAAAGCTTTCATCATTGTACCTAACAAGAAAAGGGACAATATGAATACCTCAGGGTTGTACCTAGGATTAACACCACAGATTCACTCACTCAGTAGATAGTTAGTGAATGTTTAACTGTGTCTGATCTCAGGTTGAAAGCTGTTTAGTGTTAAAGGAAGTTTTCACGGGTATTCAATCTCCGTACAAGGAAACAAAAACTCACTTATGAACTTCAAAACATGTTTTGTGAGTTGTTCAAGTAGAACTCTGACTGAGCCTCTGCTTTACTCTAAAAGAAAAGAAAGGATGGAAGGGGAGGGGGTTGGACATAGATGAGTGGAGGAGCTATAAATTAGTGCTCAAAAGCAAAAGACCCATGTGTTTTCTGTATATAGATTTTAAATCATCCCTCAAAGTTCCAAAATAAATGTAAACCCAGTCAAAATAAATACAATTTTGCTTTTTATTCCCTGACAGAAGGAAAATTCCACACACAACTGTTGTTGGGCTGGCTTCCTGCTCAGACTGTACCTTTACACTGTTCTGGAAGGCGGAGGTGGAAGCAGCAGTGTGGCGTGCATGTGGCAGTGTGGAGAAGCTCACAGCCTCCTGCCAGGAGAACACATTTACCACTATCAAACCCTCTAAATACCCTGTCCTAGTCCCTGGTTAATCCCCATCACTTTATTGACTGGGTATGTGAGCAGGAAATAATCATCTAACAATTTTATCAGTTTGAGATTTGCATGCACTCATGAGCTGGAAGAGTGAATACAGATAACGCTCTACAAATGTTTCGCTTAATTAAACAGCAAACAAATTTATCAGAATCAGTAGAAAACAGATAATTGACTTTAGGTGGAGAAACAAAATCCTTTTTCACTGAATGGCTGATAAATTGGAAACTATGCTGAAAAACTTTGAGAAGTTGGGAATGCTCTAAAATATGTCACTGAATCTCATTTTTAAATTTATGAGCCAACTTTTACACTATACCATCCAACATGGAGAATGGGAGAGGGAAGGTACCATCCAACATGGAGAATGGGAGAGGGAAGGTACCATCCAACATGGAGAATGGGAGAGGGAAGGTACCATCCAACATGGAGAATGGGAGAGGGAAGTGTCGTGCACATCTGAAGACGATGTACTAAGGAGATGATGCCTGTAGAAGTCAGAAATAGTGCTACTGAAGGCCCCTTCAAAAGGCAGCTTCTGCTCTGATCTCTCCAGATGCTATCATGGAGCTCTGGAGAGTTAACTATGCCTCAGAGGAAAGGCAGCTAGCTCTTATAGTCACCCAGCCTTCAGCTTTTGGTTAAGCACTTTTGGGGTAGGGTCCAATCTGTCTAAAGGTAGAGAGACTCCAACAGCTGAAGGGCAGCAAAGGGACACAGGAACCAGCTGTAAGAAGGGGAACAACAGTGAAGCCAACACCTCGGGCACACTGTCCTAAGGGCTCAGGGAAGCTCTGGGCAGAGTACCCACACCATCCACTAGGATCACCAGCTCTATGTGAAAGACCTATGGATGAGCAAAACTGAACAAGGCATATACTGAAGTAGCTCTCAATGACTGAGTTCAATTTCTCTCCTTGGGTCCTTGACCTCTCCAGATGCTATCATGAACTTAGCTCCTAGCAGATAGTTCAGCCTTTGACCCTCTTCTCTTCTCTTCTCGTCTCTTCTCTTCTCTTCTCTTTTTTCTCTTCTCTTTCTCCTCTATCAAGGCATTGGTGGCAAACTTATGGCATGTGTGTCACAGTATGCTGTTTGTATCATTGAAAACTCTAGAAGGTTTGCCATCACCGCCTGGGTGACATCTCCCAGTCCCATGGTTTCACATACCACCCCTAAGTCTTAATGTATATGCTCAGACTTAACCCTGAATCTGCAAAGTCACCATGTAGATGTGTGATGGGCATTTCAAATTTAACATGCTCCAAACATGCTCCAACTCCCTACTCCCTGTACTGAATAACCCCAGTGCTGCTCACCACAGTAACTGTCACCATCCTCTTATGCCATACAAAAGTTCAGGAGCCATTCTGGACCCGTTTTTCCTTTGCTTTCCATATTCAAGCTACCCAGAAAAAAAAACAGTCTGCTTTCCCTGCTCCCCACTGTGGCTGCCTAATCACTGCCCGGGCCTCCTCTCCTCTCATCTTTCTGCTCCTACACTTGCTCCTCTACACCCACAGGAACCAGAGGGACCATTTATTTATTTATTTATTTAAACATAAATCAGATCATGCTACTCCGTAGCCTACACTCTCCCGTACTGTGCTTCGTACTGCTCTTCACCACAGCTTCCACTGCTCTGGTCCTTTCTGACCTCTCCCCTCTCACTCCACATCAGCCACATGGACGATTTAAGGAGAAACATGACCCCATAAACATGACAACTGCTTGGGTTTGGACGTTGGGGTCCTCCAAAACTCAAGATGACATATCATTGCCATAGTAATAGTATTAAGAAGGGAGACCTTTCGCAGGTGGATTTAATGCTTGTTTTTAAACGGCTTTCAGGAGGGGTTCTCTCTGCTTTTCTTTCAGTCCTGCGAGGTAAAGAACAATATCCCTGCCTTCTGGGGGACACAGACACCATCCTGGAAGTGAAGAATAGGTCTTCCCAAACAACAAACCTGACGGAAACCTTGGATTTTCAAGCCTCCAGACTATAAGAAAGTAAATTTCTGTTTATATAATACCTGGTCTATGATGTTGGATTACAGAAGCATCAGCTGGACTAAGACTGTACCCAGGAACATGCCACTCTAAGCTGGGCCAAACTTTTCTTGCCTTATAGCCTCCACACTTGCTGCGTGTGGTCCCCTATTATGAATTTATCTTCTTCGTGTCCTTTGGGTCATAGCTCAGTGTCTCCTAAGACGGGTCTCCTCTCGGCAACCTCTGTAGCATGTTCATCCGCACGTGGACCACAGCACCCTGCTCTGTGTCCTCCTGGAGCTCAACAGCACTAGACATCCCTTGTCCATTTACTGGTTTCCTTGAACTAGATCATAAGCCCTGGATGGCGGAAACTGTATTTATTTCATCTACAGATATATCTGCCCCACCTAAAACAGTACACAGTACAGCATGAGTTACAGTATAAGCCCTCAAAAAATATCTGCATTACAATATGCAAGGAGTGGCTCAAGTGTTTTTTTTTCCAAAGTTTGTGAATTACTAGCTTTTTAAGAGCTATTTATTTTTAGGCTTAGAGACTGTGCCCTCCCATGGGTGCTGACAGAGCAGCTTGTACTGCCCATATTGTAAACCCATGCGTGCCATATTGCTGTTGCCTGATTACTTTACATGGCCAGGAATTGGGTTTCTCTTGCTTACCAGACATATGATAGGCAAGCAATAAATATTTATTGAATCAAAGACCTACTAAAGGGATGAATGGCTAAAAGGATTATATTTTTAAAAAATCTGTGTCATTACTCTTTGTAGTTCAACAAATTTCCCATAAAGCTCCTTTACAAATCACATTATAGTAACCCCGAGTGCATTCAGGAATTAATTCACGTAAGCAGTCATTTGGAGGAAAATTAGTTTCACATAAGGAAGTATTTATTTATCAATAGTGCTTCTGAAACTATTGGTGCTGAATAGATCTTCTTTTAATTTCCAAGATATTATGGACTGATACTTTTGCTCCTAATCCATCCAGCTCGGATGGCGTGGCGTTACTGAATTGCTGTAAAATTTCCGTACTTACATCGTCATGAACCAGTTATCTTGAACACCACCCGAATACCACCAGATTCCCGACTCTGTCTTTTCAAATAAGCAGATTGTTTTCACAGTAACTCTAGCTGATTCTCAGACAGAACCACAGGTCCCCAAGTATAGAGCTTGAGAGGACTCACTCAACAACCGTCAAGCCCACGACAACCGGAGGGGGGCGATGGAGATCCTGGGAAGGAGCAGTGTGGCCAGGTCTGAGTAGACCCCTGCTAAACAGAAGCCCTTTCTTCTCTGGGGTTCTCTGTACAGTTTTATTTAAGAAAAGGGTTCCACTACTAAAAATAGAAATAAAAAACCACTGATTGCTTAGCATTTTATTACGGACACACAAGTCCAAGGAAATGACAACACTAATGGGCAAGCTGAAATTCGATGTACGGATTTTTTTTTTTTTTTAAGCAGAAGAGTATGTGGCACAGTAGTGGAAGATTATAATAACAACTGAGTGCAGATGGTTTCACAAAAACTTTCAGCATCCTCGGGGGATAGCCAGTGGGTTTGCTGTTTAAAATCTCTCAAGCACAGACAGAATTACACTTCTTATTGTTGAACTTTTTAATTCATTTCTTACAAAAAAAAAAAAACCCTCCCAAAAGCAATTCTCATCTTCCATTGTCATTTAAAACATGGATGAATCTAAAGAAGTCCCCAGAGACACACACCTCATTTGCTCGTATTCACTGCAGGATAAACACACATGACAGAAAGGAATCCATGCTATTGCAAAATTACCTAATTAACTGTAATTATTCTAAATTGTGCAATATAGATCCACTAACTTAGTGCGGTTTTTGTGGTATGATTTTTCAGATCCTTCATCCGGAAATCCTTCTTATATCATGGTTGCTTCCCTGCTCAAAAGATTCTTAATTTTACTAAATATGAAACTGAAAATCTTTTAAATCATTGTGGAAAATAATTTCAAATCTCACAATTGTGTTTTTTCCCTACCAACACTTAGGTTAGAAACCACCACTTATTAAGTAATAATAGTAAAACAGTTCAGTGTGACTAAAGTTAATCACCACTTTAGCTATAATGGATTCATTATATTAAAAAAAAAATAGAACTGGACATGGTGGCACACATCTATAATCCCAGCACCCAGGAGGCTGAGGAAGGAAGATCACCTGGGCTACATAATGAAGTCAAGGCCAGCCTGAACTACATAGTGAGATCCTGATTCAAAAACATAAAATTAAATGAAATTTAAAAAGCACTAAACCAGCCAAGCATAGTGGTGCATGATTGACTATTTTAAGGTCACTCAATCTGAAGCAGCACAGAGAAAATGAGAGCGAGAGAAATAAGGAAGAGGCCTTTAATGTGGAGGGCATGGGAAAGCTTTGGGGGCGGAGCGGGAGAGGGGTGTAGAAACTCTCAACAAGAACAAAGGAGTATAGTTACCTTTATCAACTTTGGCTGGGGGAGGAGTTTGGAAGGTGGGCAAAATGACATATTAACAGCTGATTTGAAGGAGCACCTGCCTGTGTAAAGCAGGAGACAGAAAGATTTAGTGGGGGTTGGGGGTAGAGGCTTGGGGGGTTATGGAGTCTTGGGATTAGAGAGGGCTCGGTGCACGTGCAAAAAGGGAGTGGGAGGTTTATCTCTGGAATGAGAAGGAAAACATGGAGCTTACTCTTGGAGAGCTAAGTTGTTTCTCTGGGTCCAGTACCAAGTTGGGGGGATCTCATGTTACAGATAGCTAAGCCCCAGGCTAGCAGAATCTATCAGTACACACCTGTAATCCCAGCATTCAGGAGGCTGAGACAGGAGGATCACTGAGAATTAAAAGCCAGTCTGGGCTACACAGTGAGACCCTGTCTCAAAAACAACCAAGCCCTGAACTGCTATGAATCCTACCACAAACAGATCTTAGAACTTCCTTGTACCAACAGCAAGCAGACTCTATTCTTTTTGATGAACTGTGGATAACCTTCCACATTAGAGAACAAATTATAGTTCTGTATGTGCTCAAGTAGAGAAATGAAAGGAATGTAGAGCTATTAAATTTCCATGACTGACAATGCAAAATAAAAACCATCTTCCCACTTCCTTTACTATGAAGAACTGCTTCTTTAAAAATTTGGCTAAAATAAGATAAAATTCATATGGGCAGCCAGAAATGAAGCAAACATGATAAAATTCCCTAGTTAATGACCAATTTCTTAATTATGATGATTGTGCTGAGGTGATGCAAAATGTT
>RJWM01027676.1:0-26530 GCA_004363535.1 Dasyprocta punctata | reverse complement strand
CTGAGTCGTTTTATGAAGACCAGCATTGTAAGGTGTGATTTCTACCTCACACTGGGGCTGGGCGGGCCTCTGAAAGGGACAGATTCGGGCAGAGAGGCACAGAGAAGAGCGGCCAGAGCCGACCGCGCTGCACCTCCCCCCTGCTGTCCCTTTCTCCTGGGCCGGCATCCCTACGCTTGACCCACAGGGCAGCAGACATCGCGGTACAAGGCGGTGGAAGGCAGCTGCCTCTACACCCTGCTCACTGGCTGTGGAAAACACTGCCCCGCCACGCACGGCGGTGCACTCCTGAAGCTCAGCTACTCAGCAGGCTGAGGCAAGGAGGTCAAGATTTCAAGACCCAGCCTCGCCAAAATGCTAAAATTGGTGAAGAAGAAGAAGAAGAAGAAGAAGAAGAAGAAGAAGAAGAAGAAGAAGAAGAAGAAGAAGAAGAAGAAGAGGAAGAGGAAGAGGAAGAGGAAGAGGAAGAGGAAGAGGAAGAGGAAGAGGAAGAAGAAGAAGAACAAGAAGAACAAGAAGAACAAGAAGAAGAAGAAGAAGAAGAAGAAGGGGAAGGGGAAGAAAAGAAAGAACTGAAGAGAAGAGGAGGGGAGACAAGAGGAAGGGAGAGAAAAGATAAAGAAAACCAGAAAACAAAGCATCACTTGGTTACATGTGGTTGAACGTATTATATCGTCATCCTCACAAGTCAGTTCTTTTCCCATGGTTGAGTCAAAGAGCACGAGACATGCGAGGAAAAGATGAAATACAATGATTTACAATGGGGAAACGATGAGCTCCCACTGAGGCAAAAAGAATTAGAACAGCTATAGGCAAGGGCGGTTTTCCACAGGAAAACCGGTCCAGAGGCTGAGTCTACCAGGCTAACAGAGAAAGCCAAAGCGGGCATCACTCATGGCAATGACTGGTCTCCTTTCTGATTTCCACAGTGGAATTTGCCAGACCCAGCCTGTTTCCTGTGCGTGCCTCATCTCCCCCACGTCCTCTAACACACAGGAATGCAGGGTATCAGGCCCACGACTTGCTATGGAAATCAGCCAGTAAAGTTTCACTCATGGAGAATGATGCAAATTGCCATTTCTAGAAGAATCCTTTGTTTAATTGCTGAGATCCTGGATCTTGCACCACAAGAAAGTTAATGGGTTTGTGGGCATAAATTGGCTCCACTAGAAGCCCTAAAAAGATTGCAAACGTAATCTAAAGGCAAGGCCAGTGCTTGCTGGGTTCATGTGAGAAGCACCAGAGGCAGAAGCAGAAGTGCACCTGTCACGTGCACTTTCTCAGTGGTGCTGGCCCTGCCAAAGACAAAGGAGGTGCACGCTAGACTTCAAAGGGGCACTTTTATTTTACATAAAATGTACTGTAAGAAAGTTGATTTGAAATCGTTTTATTCAAGAGCATACAGAGAATTATTTCTGTTTTATTGGCAGATATTACTACGCTGCAGAAAATGACAGTCATGACCAAAAAGGCTCCAACTTGTGCACATCTGTTAAAAGAGTTGGTGATAGATTTTAGATAATTCAGTCGGAAAAAATAAAACAACTCAGCAGCATGGCAGGGCAGTGAGGGACAGAGAGGGAGGGTTGAAACAAAGCAAGGCACAAAGCAAAGGCACCAGGGAGCCGCGAGGCTGCGCGCCAAGTGGCTGGGCCTGCTGGCTGTGAGTCAGTGCGGGGTCGAGGGGAGGCCGTGGGGCAGGCCTACCTCCGCGGGAAGGAGCCTGGCCTGCAGGACCCGGCAGAGGCAGGTCAGACAGTGCGCTCCCGGATTCCGCCGTCAGCAGGAAGGAGGGCTGGCGGATGTAAGGGGCGACTCTCTCTCCACCCGGCCCAGCACAGCTCACACTCCCCGCTCCCTCCTCCACCCAGGCCATACTTGGACGGGCTGATTTGGGGTTCACAAGTTCTCCACGCTGCTCCCTTCTCCTCCTTCCCCCTCCCTCACCACACCCCTGCTCTTGCATTGCATTCACTGCCTGAGTGAGCCGGAATCCGGGCCGCTGGTTATAAACCTGCCGAGTAACAGTTTGTGTTTGGAGCTTGTTTTCCCGCCTCAAATTTAATAAAGACCTTTGTGACACAATCTTAGCCACACAGAAGTTAGGAAATGAAGCTTCTCTGAGCCGGGCAGGCCAAATAAAACCTTCATGCTCCTTCCCAGAGTTCACTCTTGGTTCCTTACACCACCTGAAAAAGTCTGGTACCCTGTTTTCCACAGCAAACACAGGGCAGAATTCCCTAGAGTCACCTGTGAGTGAGGCTGGCCTAACTTCTCTCGGTTAGTCCTGGGCCACCAGCCGACCCAGATGCTTCCTGATGCTGGGGCACAATTCTACTGTAGAACACATTTATAAAATAGCAAACTTGTAGGTATTTCATGATCAGTTAGAAGTCTCTAACCAAGTTTCTGTTCTGCTGTTTCTGCTGAATTCAGTTGACCTTGACGGTGTCTACAGCCCAGCTGCCGACCTCTGATGAGCACAGAGTCAGAGTCATTGTCTACACCTTGAGGCGCCCCGGGCTGACCAAGTTGACCTTTAACTATGCTCACTCTGTAAGGCCCGTTCCCCTTGTTCCTGGAATATTTCTATACTATGATAAACAATTCCTTTGTTTCAACAAATCTATTCAAGTCTAGCCTGCTTGCTAATATAGGACTCAACGCTTGTAACCAATCATGTAACGTTTTGTCACTTGCTTTGGACCTCCCACTTCTAAATTCTACATAAACTAAGCTCTCTGTAAATTCAGTGCTGTTGCCTTTGTGAAATTATCCCATAAAACAGTCTGCTGGCCTAAAGATTAAACTCTGCCTTCTTATTGATAGGTTCTGCTAGCCTGGGACTTAGCTATCGGTAACATGACATCCGCCCAACTTGGTACCGGACCTAGAGAAACAATTTAGCTCTCCAAGAGTAGCCTCTATGTTCTCCTTCTCATCCCAGAGATAAACCTCCTGCTCCCTTTTTGCACATATGCCGAGTCCTCTCCAATCCCAAGACTGCATAACCCCCCAAGCCTCTACCCCCAGCCCCCAGTAAATCTTTCTGTCTCCTGTTTTACACAGGTAGATGCTCTTTCAAATCAGCTGTTAATATGTCATTTTGCCCACCTCTCAAACTCTTCACCCAGACAAAGCTAATAAAAGTAGCCCCACTTTATTCTTCTTTGAGAGCTGCTGCACCCCTATCAAACTCTCCCATGCCCACCCACATTAAAGGCGTCTCTAATCTTTCTCTCTCTCTCACTCACTCTCTCTCTCTCTCTCTGTCTCTCTCTCTGTCTTATTTTCTCTGCGCCACTTCAGATTGAGTGCCAATAAAAAATCACTTATCTCCTCGACACAAAAAGTCTTCCTTTCAGTTTGATTTGGCTTGAAAATTTTCCTGCAACACTCATGCCCTGCCACTAGCACTAGTCTAAGGAACATAAAGCAACTAAATGCTAGTATTGGTTCATTGATTTTGCAGGCCTGGGGTTGGCAACCTAAGCATCTCTTTGGAGGATGACAGTGGGCAGTGTAGCAAATATGGGGGATTCCCTTCTGTCTTGTCTTTGGGGCCCAGTGTGGTTGTCATTGTTTTGCTTTACTCTATTTTATTTTTTGCTTTATTTTATATTCTGTTTTTATTGGTTTTATTCTGTTTTGTTTTTGGTTCAATTCTACTATACCTGTTGGAATGGTCAGCTATTCTGAAGATAACAAGATATAGTATAGTGGCTATTGTTTTCATACTGTTTTTCTCTGAAGCTCTGTACCAGTTCCACTGCTTTGTTTTGATTGACTTTGTTCTGTTACATTTTGTTGGATTTTACTATCTTTAAAATAAAAAAAAATTTAAAAAATGTAAAACTTGTATAAAAAAAAGGTAGAAGTGATGATGAAGTTAGGGTGTTACCATTTCATAACAATCATGCAATTAATTTAGTAAAGCATGAATCTCTGATAGGTTCTAAAACTTGTGTTTGAAAATGTAATGAGTGTTACAAATGCTACATGGTTTCAAAGTTAAATCCATAAAAATATTTTATTAATTGCAAATGAAAGGTAGTTGTAGAGACAAAGGTGAGAGACATGGTATAGAAGTTACCAGTAATGGATAAAATGTTTTTAATGATATCATGGTAGCATAGAAGAAATAAAGATAGGGAAGAAGAGAGAAAACCACAATTTTAAAAATTGCACTTAAAAAAACCCTGCAGCTTCAGGACACAAAGTTACCCGAGGTTATAATGCTGTCCCCGCCTCCAGGTGACTCCCTTCAGAGTTCTAAGCCATCGAAGGACACAACAGGCCTGTAACTGGGCCTTCTGCCTTCCCCCTGAAAGCGGAGCTTGTGCAAACGGCTTGCAGTCTAACTTCGCCCACTAACGGATCACCTGGCAGGAATACACATCACAGATCATCTGGAAGACATCACAAGATCAGTAAATACCTCCAGTCTTGTTTTTTAAATGCGTACCTCTTTAGCTGTGCCTTAAAAATCTAGCTGTGTCTTTCACTGACACATCCTGAAATGCATTTTCTGTCATGGAAGTCCGGAAACCAACTCTGGGGTGAGATGATTTAAGGTCTCTGTCTCTTCTGGGTGACTTCGTTGGTCCCATTCTGTGATAATATGACGCATGGAGAATGTAAGTAGACAAGGAAAAGTGCACATACAGCACTGTTGTTTTGATATTCCTGCCAAGAGTGCATAATTTTAATCTGCTCATAAAGAAGCAACAAATAAAAATAGAGGCTTTTCCACAAAATACATTGCCTGAAGAAACTGTTAATTCTTCCCAAATACTGTACATCATTTTATAGGTCAAATTACTCCAGAGAGGTATGTGGTCAAACATTATTCTGTTTGTACTTATGAGCATAAAATATAGGTATTTTTTGAATGCTGTTTTTTTCTAATAGGTATTTTTTCACATTAAAATAAGTAGATTTTTAACAAAACTGATTACCTTATTGGATTGGGAAAGCTTCATCCAATCTGTTAAAAAACCTTAATATAAAAGGACTGACCCCTCCCCTTACCTCCGAGCAGGGAGGAATGTTTTCAGCAGAGTGCCTTCATCCTTTACCAGCAATAAAAAGCCTTCCGTGGGACTCCTGTCTATTGGCCTAACCTCAAATTCTTTGATTTTCTGGACTCCACAATTGATGTATCCGACGTTCTATCCCAACAAAAACTCTCAATTTAAAAGCCAATTGGAAAAATTAGAGCTCTTTATTAGCACAGGCCTGGCGACGCAGTGTCCCCATATGCATAGGAAAGACTGTGCCCCGAGCTGAGGAAACAAACCGCTTTTAAGCAGTAAAACCACAAACACCTGGGGTGGGGGACGGTTTCAGTCGTTGGGGAATTTTCAAGCCTGACTTGGTTTCTGGGGAGCGGCACAATACAGAACAGGAACACAGCGCTTGGGAAAGTACAGCTCATGTTAATCAGGTCATCATGTCCTTACAAGAGCAGGACAAGGGGGGTACTCTCAGGCAACAGGGGGTCACATTACAACAACAAACACATGAGCAAATTCCCAAATATACATCTCTGTTTATGGATCTAAACCTAGCTGTGTAGATAGAAAGACATCCCTTGAATTTTAACGGGATTCTGTGATAAATCCCCATAAATTGAAAATATACTCAGTTGAGAATGTGTTTTACATATTTAACCCATCAAACATCATGGTTTAGGAACATGGTACAATGTAGAAGACTGTGTCTTTATTTCTATCACCACGTGGCTGACCGGGAGGTGCCAGCATTAGGCGGGTTGGGCTGGGGTGGGTGGGTACCGAATCATTAGTCCAAGAAAGAATGAAAATTTGAAGTACAGTGTGTGCCGAATGCACATTATTTTGATGCCAACGTAAAGTAAAAAAATTACAAGCTGAGGACCATCATAAGTTGAGGACCATCTCTCTAGAGATAAATATCTGCCATTCGTTTTTGTTTCTTTAATGAACCTTGATTAACATAGTGTGTAACACTTAAAACATTTGCATGACATACCATAAATTGAGATGTTTATCAAAAAATTAAATTCCATTCATGTGGATCCTTCTGAGAAAGAACAGAAGCTAAGGGGTTGGAGGCAATAACGAAAACACTGGCTTTACTTACAATTTAGTAAAACATATATTCCGATATCCATAATTTTATAAGTTTATATAAGTAGACATACTGTTATTTCAAGCAAAAATGCCAAAATGTTAATATTGATTTTTAATTCGAGGATGTAGGAAAATGAAGAGTTTCCATTATTCATTATATTTTTGTACATGCTTAAGCACCATAAGATAAGCAAATAATAGGCACTGCATGCGTAAGCAGATTTATTCCAACCATTAGCGTGGTGCTGTTCATTCTGCGCAGAGCCCAAGTTCCCACACTCTGCGGGTGCCTTCTGTGCTGCATCCCCCCGCTTTACACCCCCCACTAAGGTTCCCACACTCTGCGGGTGCCTTCTGTGCCGCATCCCCCCCGCTGTGTACCTCACTAAGGTTCCCACACTCTGCGGGTGCCTTCTGTGCTGCATCCCCCCTGCTGTGTACCTCACTAAGGTTCCCACACTCTGCGGGTGCCTTCTGTGCTGCATCCCCCCGCTTTACACCCGCACTAAGGTTCCCACACTCTGCGGGTACCTTCTGTGCAGCATCCCTCCCGCTTTGCACCCGCACTAACGTTCCCACACTCTGCGGGTACCTTCTGTGCAGCATCCCCCCCCCACTTTGCACCTCCACTAAGATTGCGTGTTCATTCAACAATATTCAGCTTTCCAATGCAGTTGTTAATACTGAGAAAGATGCTCTGGGTTGAAAGAAATGCTTTGATCTTCCCTAAAGCGAAGATACCAATTGTGAATCAGTAACTCTAGGTCAGTTTATTCCTTTACCCCTGTTATTCTGGTAGCTATTGATCAGTTTTCTATACCTGGTGACTTCTATTTTTTCAGGATGAAAGAAGAAAGTATCTGTGATGATAAAGTTTGTCAACTTGACTACCTTAGGACCTGCCTAGCAATTTGTGGAATACACTCCTGGGTATGTCTGCATGGGTTGTGGAGGCCTGACTTTGGGGTCTATATCTCGTCCCTGGCCTCTTCCTAGATATTTACCTGGTGCTGTTTTCCAATTATGCTTCCTGGCCCTAATGAAATGAGCAGCTTTTCTCTACCACTCCCTTCCACCATGATGTTTCTGCTTTAGAGCCAGCCAGCCATGAACTGAACCCTCTGAAACTATGGGTGAAATAAACTATTTCTTCCTTTAGTTTTGTACATAGAGTATCTGGTCCCAGCAATGGGAAAGCTGACCTATTCAGTACGGCATCTTTTGATCCAGATATTCAGAGAGTAAGATGGGGTTATGCTAACCTTCCTTGCTCATACATTCAGACCTAGTGTTGCAAACTAGATTTCTTCCCTCATATACATGTGGTGGACAGCTAGTAGGGTTTGTACAGAGCATTTTTAAAATATTGCATGTAAAATGGGATGAAAAGATCAAATAAATTTGGGAATTCCTGAACTAAAATTAACTAGATTCTCCTTGTGGCAGAATTGCATAAAGCCAAAAGCCCACTGGTTTGTGTGGTACTTGATACATTTGCTAAAGGACATGACTTGAGATGTTTTTTATATAAATCATCCTCATTTCAAGAAGTATTGTGTACAATTAGTGTCTAGTAAGATGTTGTTGAATATGTGAATATAAATACCATCAGGATCTTTGGGGACTGAAGCAAACTGTAAAATAGAATTGCTTCTGCAAATATAAAGGAAGCCTTGCGATGTATGCATTTTCCCCCAGGTTCCTTGTAAGGGAAAGAAATAAGCTGTACCTAATACAGTGATGGACAGCAACTGGCCACCATTTTCCATTTGACAAGCTAAATACTTTAGGTCACTATTAAGTCACCTTCACTTTCTTCCTCTCCTGCTTAAGTGATTCAGTAGACCTCCCTCAGAGACAAAAGAGCTGCAGACAAGGAGAATATACGGGAAGTGGCTGCACCACACACACACACACACACACACACACACACACACACACACAAAGATATCTTTAGAACAGCTTATTTTGCCCCTCTGACAATGCCAACACAGCTTAGTTCTTTATATTTGTGATGACAACAGTCTGTTTCCTAGTCTATGACTCTCTCCTCTCTCTCTCTCTCTTTCACACACACACACACACACACACGCATGCATGCACACTTTTCTCTGCACTCCCCACCATACAATAAAGTTATGAGCTTTCAAAGAGTTATTTCATGAAAGACAGCAGTCCTCCATTTATTCCCCTGAGCTGTTGATTTTCATGCTTTCATAGCATCACAAAAAATCCATTCTTCACTCTTTTTATTACAAGGGCATCTGACTAGGCAGCTCTTCTGATGGGTTCATCAGCCCTGTCTTTATTTGAAGTCAGTCAGCATTTCCCCACCTCAGTCCAGTTGGAAAGAGCTTTCTAATCTGATCTTCTGTGTTCCAGTGTATATCAAGAGGAGGATGACAGGTAGGAAGAGGAAACTAGAAAAAGAACAGGTTCTTAAAAAAGAATCACAAGGTTTCAAATATGAGGCAATCTTGAAAGGAAAAAAATTTTGGAGGGTTTTGTTGTTGTTTGGGTAAGGTCTTTAATTTGTATTTTCCTTTCTGTTACCCAACTTCTCCACATTCAGGTGGCTTAAGTTATCAACATCTGTGACAGTTTAGCTCTAAAGTGTCTCGTATGTTTGGGAGGTGGCTGGATCAGGGGATGCTATCCTAATTAGTGGATGGAGTCCACTGATGAGTTCAGTAGCTGTTAGGAGGTGGCGCCTGGCTGAGGTGGGTCACTGGGCTGGTGACCAGAAAAGTAGGTTGCTCCTTGACTCCTCCCTTGTCTTGCTGCTTCCTGGCCATTCCTGCCTTGGAGCCAGTCAGCAGTGGACTAAAACCGTGAGCCAAAATAAACTTCTTCTTTGAGTTGTAGGTGTTGGATATTTTGTCCCAGTGACGGGAAGGTGACTAAAACAGTATTGAAAATGTCAGAAGCATTCATGATGTTGTGATAGGTTGAATTTGAATTCATTTTCAGATTCCTAAATACCTCCTGTATGACCTCAGATAAGCCAACATTTTTTGGATTTAAGTTCTTCATTATCAAGAGCATAGTGCAATAATGATGCTTCATTCATTAAGTCTGGTTCTTCACTCAGTCCTCATTTTAGTTCCTCCTGCTAGGCCATTGTACTACTCAAGGCTCTCCAGAGAAACAGAGCACATGGTCATCTACCATGTCATGACATTTCATTCAACAACAGAGGGCCATAGCCTCAGAGTAAACTTAATATAGACCAGGTCACTAAAGAAAATGCCAAAATGTATTACTTAAAAAACAGGAAGTAAAAACAGCTGTCAAAGCACTCATGTCATAAAAGTTTTTCAAGTCACTCAAAACTAACTGTCAAATTATGTGAAAAATCAGATAGATATTAAAAAATAGTTTTAAAGTGATGAAAATAGCTTTTTTTTTTTCTTTTTTTTTTTTGCACCAGATCAAACTCACAGCCTCACACCTACCAGACAGGTGCTTAAGCCACTGAGTCAAACTCCTGGCTCTTTGGAGGCAGTGTTGCATTATGTAGCTCAGGCCAGGCTTGCGCTCACGTTGGATTCCAAGCCAGCCTCGATCTCACAACGCTCCACCTACCTCAGCCTCCCGAGTGCTGGGATTAAAGGTGTGTGCCACCACGCCCAGCTTGAAAATAACTATTACACAGCTACAAATAAATTGATATTGCCAGAGAAGGGAGGGGAGATATAAAACATATGGAAAATGAACAATATAAAGTAACTATTTCTCAGTTGAATAAGATAAAGCAACAAAATTAAAAATATTAAACACTGGGAAGTAAGGATAAATATTAGTAAAAATAACATAACTGGAAAAAACGATATTTCAAAAACATCACTTTTGAATAAAATGAAGCTATAAAAGAAAATGTTTTATGTAACAAATCAACATTTATAATGATCAAGTAAATACTATTTTGAATACATAAAGTACACCAAACAGTGTTACAAATAATCAAAATACATCAACAAAGAAGTCATAAGGGAGAATAAAAAGAAGAGGCATGTTTATTGTCAACACACAATTCATAAAAGTGAATAAAAAAGATGCATATTTGTCTATCACATTAGCAAACATTTAAAAAAGTTAAAATGGAATAAAATGTAGTGTAGTAGAATAAGTACCCTCATATACTGTTTTGGAGGGGGCAATTTGTTCTTTTTACTAAAAATTAAATCTACAGTCTAGTTCTTTCAAGTCTAGCAGTAATGTGCCTCATCCAACACACACGCACACACACACACACGTTTCAGGGGTTCTACAGAAAGAATTTAAATACTAAAGTACTGAAAGCAGTCCAGTCCTGAAATTTCACCATTACCAAGACTAAATGAGCACACTAAATGTCAACGTGCCTGTGTGTTCAAATTCTAGCACTGTTTACTGCAATTGCCATGTAAGACCACCAAGTTTTGATGTTACAAACATAGGGAGAATAAAACTAACTAGGAGCCTCAAGTTACGGACTTTGCATGGATTTGACCCATTTTAGCCTCTGAAGATTGCTGTTGTCACGCTGCTTCCACTGTCCCACGGCAGACTTGGGATATGTTCAGAAAACGTAAAGCACAGGGCAGTAAATCGGAACTCTCAGTGGACTCTATGACCCTTCCCTTTTCTCCATCATCCCAGTTGTAGATCCTTTCCTCTACTCTTCGAGCTGTCATTCTCAATCCTGATCTGACCTCATTCGGGCTTGGGTGGGACAGAGGGGTGGGCACTGCAGGTGCCCTTGATTTGCGATGGGGTTAAATCTCAATAAAACCTTTGTTAACTGGAAATATCATAAGTTGAAAAGTATTTAACACACATCACCTGCCAAGCTTCTAGAGTATAGATAACTTGCATCTGTGATCGTCTGGTGGATGGGCAGCTGTGGGTTCTTGCCAGCACAGGGCACTACCAGAAAGGCTCATGGAGCAGATCTTTAGCACAAGAAAAAGTCAAACTTTGTAATTCAGAATATAGTTTCTATTGTGTGCTTATCACTTTCACACAGTCATAAAGAAGAAAAGTCCCAAGTCGAGCTGTGGTAAATGGGGGCCATCTGCGCTCCTGAGGAAATTGTCGTCTTCATTACAGAACTCAACTCTGGATTTTATTACCGGAGTTTCCTAGTCTGACCCAAAGTCATCTGTAGCCATCCATTGTTTTTGTTTTCCTTTTTAAGCTGGTTTTCACCTTACTCTTCACCTGAAGGGCTTCTCATCGCTGAAGTTTCAATGTTTTCTTTCACCAGTGCTTTTTTTAATTTTTCAAATTAGGTTCAATCATTCTACAGCAATGTGCCCATACTTCCAATGGAGAAGTTAAGACACAGGTCTTACATCACGAGTCCTCTCCGTAGCCCCGAGTTTACCAACAGATTCTCTCCTTTTCCATCTTGTGCTCCCTGCACCCCAAGTGCCCTTGGTAGTCTGAAGCCTGCACGTTTGCAAAGCTATGCCACCCTGACAGGTATGTGGTTTGCCAAATTGCACATGTGTTTGTACAAATGTGCATGTACACACGTGTTCTAAATATGCCACTTGCTTCCTTTATTAAAACTTGTTTTCTCCTTTGAAGTTTAAGAATTTCTGATTTAATGAGTACTTCCAGGCCAGGGGTGGTGGTGCACACTTGTAATCCCAGTACTTGAGAGGCTGAGACAGAAGGATCAGTGTGAGTTCAAGGCCAGCCTGGCCTACATAGTGAGTTCAAGAACAGCCTGAACTACACAGTGAGACCCTGTCTCAATAAATAAATAGATAAATAATAAAGTAAAATAACCAAAAGCAAAAAAAAATGACTATTTTCAGTTCTAACACTGATATAAATATGCCAGCACTTTTTTTAAAACTGTTACCTTATTAAATTCTTAACTCAAAAGAGATAGAGTATAAACAAAGTAGAACGAAACGAGCCTGTTTTCTAACCTTGAAGACATTACGGGAAGGTGTTCCGGGAGATAACCGGAGGGATTCTTTCTTTGTCTTCTCTGTTGCTCATCGCTAGTAGGTGATTTCTCCACCATCTGCGGAATCCCCTTCAGCACTGCCAAGCCCTGTACGTTAGTCAGGGATACAGAGGCTCAAAATACTGGCCAAACCCACATGGAAGACCAGTCAGTGGCCGCGTCTTTCCCTTTCACTATCCGTTCATAACACGAAGTAGGGGTTGGGAGACCAATTCAGGACACGGCTGGTGTTTGACTTAGGCGAAGTATTTTGCCCCTAGCTGTGTATCTCTTCATCTAGTAGGTAAGTAGATTTATAGATACTCTATCTGGGTTTTTTGTGTGCTGGTTTGGTCTGATTTGGTTTGGGATTTTTGAGACAGTGCCTTGCTATAGAGTTGAGGCTGGCCTTCACTGTAGCCAGGCTGGCCTCAAACTTGTGGATTCCTCCTGCCTCGGACTCCTGAGTGTACCACCACAGCTCTGTTCACAGTTATTTTGAATAACTCATCTAATGTAAAACTTCTAAGTACGTGGAACAAGTAATTATCTTGTTCCCAACATTTGATACAGAGCTCATTCAACAGCGGTCTTTACCACTGCTCTTCACCAGCTTTCTGTTCTTTCACGATTCTCAGTTCTTACATTATATTGGCACGCTTTACCCCAAACCAGTAGTTTGTCCTGTTAAACTATCTCCCATCACAATACCTACTGCAGATTGGACTCCCTAGAAAGCAGACATTGAGACAAAATAAGGGAGGTCGCTGGGATGTGCTCTTGGAATTGTGCTCTATGGAAGGCGGGGGAAGCGGTTGGAAGGAAAGAGAAAAAGAAGGCAGTGAGTCTCAGTCAGGGTCTCAGCTGACTCCATTCAGGAGTCTGAAGCTGTCCTGTGCTTCGTAGTTTTTCAGGCTGAGCAGGGCTCGGGCCCTGGCCCTTCTGCTAATCCATGCAGGTCCTGCGGGAAGGGGCAGATCTGGGCAGTCAATGCTCCTCTGTGAAGCTGGTTCCAAAATCTGTGACTCAGTGTCTCAGCCAGGGCCTTCTCTGCAACCAGGGGGACAAATCCTTCAGTCTTAAAGAAAAGGGGGACCACATAGTTTTTACCTCACTGTATCGCTTCCAGAGCCAGGACTACCGAGAGTCCTTAGACCACAGAAAAGGGGAGGAGCAACGGCTTTACAGCAAAACATTCCAAAAACAGTCATAGAAAACAATGGTGAGAAGAGTGGGCAAGAAAGGCGCAGGGATGTTTTGGGGCTGGCAGATTGTGTGCAGCAAAACACAATCTAAATCATGGCTCTTAAGAGTTCCAGGTTCTGGGAAGATGACTGGCTGCTTGGATTCCCAGTTTTCACATCTGCAAGTGACAGTAACAGCTGCTGCACGTCCTGGTTGTGGAGCTCATGAGACAGCACGTGTGTAACCCACCAGGACGTGAAGGCGGGCTGGCACGGCAAAATGATCTTGGCATTATTTTCACATCGGCTCTAACAGAGGTAATCTTGGAAGTCGCTCTGCGTTAGGGCCCTCGGCAAAAGCGATTCATTATGAGGAATATGGAAGCTAAGAAGTTCCAAGACCTGGACACCGGAGAGCCGATGACGTGGGCCTCGTCCACGAGGTAAGGCCTGAGAAGCGGAGAGCCGCAGGCGTGACTTCCAGCCCAAAGCCGGTGGGCCCAGATCCAAGAAAGGTCGATGTGAGTTTGAAGGCGGGGAGAGATCCGTGAGTTTCTCTGAAGCAATCTGGGTGCAACTCCCCCTGAACCCGCAGGCTCGATCTTCTGTGAACGCACACCCTTAACTGACTAGATGGGGTGCACACACGTCCCGTGTGGAGGGCAAGCCGCTTTATGGAACTCAATATTAAAATACTAATCTCATTCCGAAATACCCTCACAAGCGTACCAACAATAATAATTAGTCAAATCTCAGGACACCCCACAGTTTAGTCAGACTGGCATAAAAATGCACTACTTCACACTTTTTACTCCAATCTGATATTACAACCCTTCAGAAGTCTACATCACAGCAGAGATTCCGGAGTGTCTCTCTCAATTAACCCAGCCACCACTGCGATCTGTCCGAGGCCAGTGAGCCTCGAATTCCCGGCAATTACAGCCTTTCAGTCACATCAGCATACCCTCGGGGCCCTGTCCTTGATCTGCTATTACCTCCTTGCTCTACTTTCCCTGCGTCCTGCTCAATGAAGTGTGACTGTCACTTATTTCTGGTTTCCTTGGCCTTTGAAGAGAAAGTCTTCTTCAACCTAAGGTTAAATGAGAGGAGGAACCAAAGTCCTCAAGGTGCAGCATTGAAATAAAAGCTGATCTCTGGTCATTTAAGAATTAATTGCCTGCTAACCTTTCTTCTACAACCCTAAGAACTAAAAGAACAAAGTCTGCCTTCTCCAAAGCCAGTAAACTGACGAGTTCTTCTGCTCTCCTCTATCTCCAGGATTGAGGTCTCCAGAACCTTTTCCCCTCACATGGGACACAGTCAGGCACGGGGCAAGACTCAGCAGCTGCTGGTCACCCACCCAGCCCGAGTGGGTGAGAGTAATTTCTCACCACTTGAAGACCTTGAGCTTTTGGCTTCATGGACTCTAAATTGTGTTATATAATTCATTTGAAAAGGGTCGTTGCCCAATAATGCTGATCTTTTTTCTACTCAGCAAATGGATTATTTGATTTTCTCCTCCACCCCATTAGCGTCCGTGGTGGATTTCCTAATGGCGTGATTTGAACTTGAAGGTTAAACACGGTGTGCTTGTCGGTTGTTTAGATCAATGCTGCTCTGACACTGTGATTCCTCACCTTAACTTCCATCGATGATTTGATTTAAACCAGCTGTTGTGCTAATTTAGTAATTAGTGATTTGGCAAAGCACTAATCGTGTTGGGAGGAAGTAAAACTTGACTCAGATTTACATATGTAATGAAATTTCAGCATGAAAAGTTGTTCCAAAGAATGATAATACCTAATATAAAACTCAAGTTTATAAAAAATGAAAAATGAAGCAACATGCTCTCATACCTAAGACACAGAGTTGCGTTTCTCCATTCTGTGCCCACCAAAATGTGTGCCAAGTACTATGCCTAAAGATTTACGTGTGTTAGTATATTCCACAGCTTGATCCTAAAAGATGGTTATTGTCAGCTCCACTTTACAAATGAGACATGGAAGCCTAGAGCCACTTAATATTGTCCTGATATAGCCTGTAAATAAAGGAATCTAACCTCAAATTCCATGTTTTTAAAATTCTTCTCCACAATACTTAGTTGTCTTCTGCCACTCTTTGAGGGTAAACTACTAGCATCCTACCCATCCCAGCTCCAGAGGGTTGAGGATTTGACCTTCAGTCCTGACCAATCAGGACATAGGAGTGGCTAGTGATGTTGAGTCAGTGGTCAGACCCAGGGAACTAGGAGGTGTACAGAATTTAAATATTCATTAAAGCTCTAAAATTGCTTGTGTATTTGGCAATATGTTATAAACTATTTGACAATACTGGAAGATTTGCTGTTAATTGTGTGCATGTAGCATTCTATATTACAAGTCTAGAAATATCAGCTCCCTGTCCATTAACTTAACGTTGGCATAGATTTATTTCTTTTGTTCCTGGGTCTAATCGCATTCCCTATACTTTTATTCCAAGGGAAAATTCAGAATATTGGAAAAAAATGATTTTTCCTTATTGTTGCAGCTTTAGCAATAACTACTTAAAAATAAATAGCTCAGGCCAACAAAAGAAAAAAAGGTATCTTTGTCGAGCAGCACTATATTAGACAATATAGTTTCACATGCAATTATCTCATTTAATCTCTTCAGTGACCTATGAGGCAGCATTGCCAGAAGTGAGGAAATTGGCACCAGAGAAGGTTAAGTGTTTTGCCCAAGGTTCCAAGGCTAGTGAAGATGAGAGCCTCTGGTATCCAAGCCCTTGTGCTCTGCTCACGGGATTTACATAGCTAATTATCAGCACACGCTTCTGTGCTAAGCATGGAAGGATTCAGCACACCTCTGTCCACCCTGAGCGTCCTACCCCCAAAACACACAGCACACTCAATCACCAATCTGCTATAGGAAGCAACAGTCATGTCAGATCTGTTTTTAACCTCACCACGCAGATATCCATGGGCCAGGGAGATTTCAGAGGTCCTGGGGAAGGAGGCACAAGGTCACAACCCCTGCTTCTTCCCTTTGGCTAGTGACCCCGTGGTGGACGGTGGCTCCCTACCTGAGACTGACTGCTCGGTCGGCTAAGCCCACAGGACATAGACGACCTCCTCAGGGAGGGCACCCTTCAGGGGAAGGACCTGGGGGGAGGCTGGGGCACTGAGCTGCTGTTTATAGAATTCGAGTTTTATTTAACTAAGAAAACTTACGTTTGAAAATCGGTTTTCTCTCAAAATGTACTTGTGTTTTCATAAATGATCACAGAAAGGAGTTTTCTAAAGTTAAGTAATAATTCCCCAGGAAGAGTTTGTAAAGCAGTCCCAAAGTTAAACGCGTAAAGTAAGCAGCATTCCTTTGCAAGTCTCAGTCGTGCCCATGAGGTGATGCAAACCTGCAAAAGGCTGCACCAGAAGGAGGCAGTGTAGACACTCAGGATTTCCTTTCTCTTCCAACGCCCTTTTTTTCAAAGGATTCTTTCTCTCCATTGACCTTGCAAATAATTGATAAAGATTTTAAATCATTTTAAGTTCAATTTTCTTATTAAATTACAAGTAATATGGGTCATGCATATTTTTAACCCTGAATTCAACAATTTTCTCAGTGTCCTGCAGTTCGGGCGAGGTCAGCTCTCCTGTCTACTTCAGGGTGTCAGTTTAAGCACCACGTACCACTGATTACTCAGTTGCTATGCAGAGCAAAGCAACTCACTTCCCACCCGTGCGGATTTGCAGCTGCTGTCCCCCGAAAGCCTCCTGGCTCACAGGCTCAGGCTTGTGGAAGGGCACTGGGTTACGGGGTGCTGCGGCCGGCTTGGTGTGAGAAGGGGAGCCAGGCAGGAAGAGGCAGACCCCTGGGGGCTTGAGGAGAAAAGGGGTATCTCCCTTCCAAGCACCTCTCTCTGTCTCTCTACTTCCAACCCTCAGGAAGTGTGGACTTTCTTCCACCAGATTCCTCCACCAAGCCTTCGTGCCTTGGAGTAGGGCCACCATGGACCAAATATATGAGCAGAAATAAACACCTCCTCCTTTAAATTGCAGGTGTGGGTGCTGTGTCTCACTGAGAAGGAAAGTGACTGAGACCCCACTACTCTCTGTTCCCCGTGTGCCTCTAATACCGGAGGTGGGGGTTTCCACCCCCAACCCCCCCACACACCAAGTAAGCAAGCAAGTAGTTCTGCACCCAGCTAAGGACCTTGGATTCAACTCCACTCTGACGCTGTACCTGGACACAGTGGCTGCTCCTACAGGTAAAGGACGCTGTCCTTGAGATTGTCCTCACCCTGGAATGCCAACTGCAAGCCCCTTGTCACCAGTGAAGTGCTATTTTTATGAAGGATATTATAAAGGATGCCAGAGAAGAGATGCCAAGGGTGGAGCACGGGGCAGGAATATCAGCTGCTGTGCACTCACTGGTGGCCCCACTCGGGGAAATTCCCTGCTCTCAGCAATCTGGAGGCTGTCTGAACTCTATCCTTTGAGGTTTTATGGAGGCTTCATCACAGAGGCAACCTTAATATCAAAGCACTGGACATTGGTGACCGACAGCCTTCAGTTCCTCTCCCTGCCTTGGTCTTCCTGGTAATGGGTCCCCATCCTAAGGCACGAGAGGGGCTGCCAGCCAGCAGTCAGTTCACAAGTGAGCAAGAAGTCATTCATCACCTTGAACATTCCCAGAATTTTAGGGGTTACATGCCAGGAGGTGTGGGGACAAAGACCGAACACATATTTCACCAAATCAAAGCTGCCTAAGCAATACGCAGCTTTGCTGTAGCTTGTGTTCCGTGAGCTCACCATTCCTCCGCAACCGAGCTGCTCCGATTGAGTAATTTTCATGGCAGGAACTTGAGACCCATTTTATCATTTTATCCTGCTTTAAAATCCCTTTACAGAGTCTTTTTAGATACCCCAAATTGGACAGACAGAGTTCTTAGCCTGTGAAACAGCCTTCCTGTTAGGATCCTGCCATCACCCTAATGATTCCATTTGCTTCTGTTCTGTCAGATGCCATATTTCTTGGATTCCTTAGCTTCTTCTTTCTTGGTTTGCTCCATCAGTTTTACAAAGCATATCTTCCACTGGTTTCCTAGGGAACAGTATATAGAAAAGGTATTTTTTAAAAAGAATGAAATCTCAATAGTTTATTAATTGGTCTCACAATTAATATTTTGGTTGGGAATGCAATTCTTGAGTAGAAATTATTATTTGTGAAGGAAATGCTCCATTGCTTTCTACCTTCCAAGGGTTTGAATAAGGTTTATAATGAATAATGATGCTCTGATTCTTAATTCTTGTTATGAATCAAATGGATCTCTCTCTTTCTTTCTCTCCCCTCAATATTCTCTGCTCTTAAAATTACAAAATTTTCAGATAATAGGTAATATATTATTGCATAGAACTCTTTCTTTTTTCAATCAATATATGAAATGATTAATGAGCCTGTTCACTGTGGAAGCATATTTTCTTCATTTCTGATAAAAGATAAAATTTCTTCCATCGTTTCACAGATGACTCCCTTTCTTTGCTATTTCTTTCTGGAGTTTGCTTGGAGTTGGATACTAGGGCTTCATGGACCAGTCCTTTAATTTCTCTACCCTTTCTCCACATTCACATCTCACTTTCTGTGTGCTGACTTACAGAATACAGAATTCTAGTCGATGCTTCTCCCTCCAAGGACTTTACACATGTTGTTCTATTGTCTTATGGCTTTCATCTTTTTTCCTGATGAGAATCCAGCCATCGTTGCTCCCCTTGTCAGAACAAACCTGAAATGATAGCAATCATCAGGCTCAGATAAGAGACAATTACTTGGGGTCTTTTAAGGAATTGCAATCGCAGGTGACAAAAGATCCAGGGGCCGCTGGCCTGCGTTCCGGGCGAGAGAACAGAATTGTGGGCGATTCCACTCCATGGCACCTCCTTTGCTCCCTCCTTGCAGTTTTCCTTAGGTGATTCATGTTCCAGGTTACCCAAACTTCTGGGCTCTCCATTGCGCCTTTGGCTTCACCCTCACAGCTTCACAGATTGCCCTCCCAAGGGCACACCGGGTGCCTCCCAGGCCTTCTGAAATCTGGATGGAAGTCTTCTTACAATTTGTATTCTGCATGTGCCTGAAACCAGCACCACGTGGATGACGCCAAGGTCTGCCGCCAGCTGGAGCAGTAGCCAGGCTCTCCTCTCCTTTTGCTGTAAGAGTCAAGCGCCTGGATCACTGAGCACTCTGAATCCAATTCTGAGGAACAAATTCTTTATACTGCCACCATTCTGGAACATGGTATGGCCACTCCATTTCTGGAACATGGTGCTTTGCGGCATTCTTCTCCAAGTCAAATCTTCCGCTTTTGTAATTTCGAGGCTGCACAGGGTGGGGACTTGCTGCTCCTCGTGGTGCTCTCAGCCCATCTTTTCTATTCTCCTGTTCCTTCCCAGCAATTGAGATCTCCTCAGCTCTATCTTCGTAGTTCACAGCTTTATTGGAGCTTCCTTTTTGGCCAAACTCACAACATTTTAAACCATTCTGCTGAGCTCTTTGCTACAACTCTCAATATAGATCTGGCTAAAAGCCCCAAACAGCAGCCATGCCACAGCCTCAACATTCAACTGCCTTGCAATTTCTTGTGGCAGATTAATTAGTTCACTGCCCTTAATCTCAGTCTCAGGGAAAGTCTCTTTAAATTTCTTTAAATTTGTGAAACCATCTTTATGCGGAGGAACTTTCTGCCAAGCTGTAACACATATTGTCTGGTGTCCAACAGCCAGTGCAGTCCTTCCTCCCAGCAGAGACCTCCTGTGCCTGGTCTTTACCAGCAGGATTTCCATCAGTCTCTTGAGCTCTGACCAGAATCTCCCATACAGAACAGTCTGAAGTATTTCAGCTATACTCTTTCAGGTGACATCTCTGAACTTTTCCAAGCTCTTCCCATAAACTATTCCCAAAGGCTATTGAACCACATGGTCAGGTATAGTCACAGCAATGATTGCACTCTTGGTACCAAATTCTGCCTTAGTTACCTTTCTCTCATTGCTGAGACAAAATACCCAACACCCAAAGTTAATGAAGGTAAGGTTTATTTAGCTCACGGATTCAGAGGTTTCAGTAGAGGTTTGTAGAGGTTTTAGTGCATAATCAGCTAGCCCCAAAGCAGGGTGGCATGGCAGAGGGGCAATCTTTCAGGGAGGGAGAATATAGCAAAAAGCAACAAAAGCAAAAGTGGGAAGCACTCCTCTTTTTCTGACTTATGTCATATGCAGCTACCTGCCCTCTCTGTGCCCTCTTCTTGCACAGGCTCGGCATGCTTACAAAATGAGGACCTGGCCTTCTATTGAGTCACTCAGGCTTCTAAATTTCTCAAGTTGACCTGATGAGTCAACCATTACAATATCCTAAAGGGTAAATAACTGTCCCAGGGCAGCTCCTCTATACCCTAGGATGTAGAAATACTGAGGTACTTGGTTAAGCTTTTAAACTTCTCAAGCTGACACAATGTATCAATCATCATGTTTAGTCCTCAACTTCTTGTATATACTTGTGAAAATAATTACTTAGAGCAGGGCCTGGTGGCTTAGGCCCATAACCCTAGCACTCTAGAAAGTTGAGATAGGAGGATTACAAGTTCCAGTCCTGCCTGAGAAACTTGGTGATTAAGCAAGATAGTGTCTCAATAGAAAATCTCGAAAGGGCTGAAGATGTAGCTATTCATGAAGGTGGAGAGTTCAATCCCCAGTGCCACATACACAGACATACACACAATTACTTAGCTGCACTTGGCATGAATGGCCCACAGATGTATAATATTCAAGTGAGTAGAACTATCACATTTTTGTAATTTTTAGTTGTTTTCACTTTCAATAAATGAAGACATTTAAATATACATATTTATGTATGATATGCTTGAGTCATATATATTGAAATCTTTTAAAATTTGTGATACCATCTTTATGATCTAAAACATGATGAAATTTAGTAAATTTCTGGTGTGTTTACAAATATTTATTCTCTGTCTTTGCTATAAAGTACTATTTTATGTACCATAAAAAATTCTTGACAACTATATAATTCAAATCCTCTATATTCTGTCTTATTATTCTCTATGTAGCCTACTAATCCTGCTAGAAATATTTCAAAAAGTTCACTTTAATCACTGATTTGTTAGTTGACTTTTATACTTCCTACATATTTCTAATATATATTTTATCACTGTAATATTATCCTTAGACTATAACCTTGATAAGCAGTATATTTTGTAACCATTAAATATCTCTGTTCTTTTATCTACTTTTTGGTTCTTTTTTACCCTTTTGTATTATCTTTGTCTTTACATATCTTATTCAATTTCTAAGGCATTTAAAATCTTTACACAGGTAGAATTTATATGATGAAAATGTCACCCTTTTAACTCAGCATTTCAGTGATTTTAGTAGATGCTACAGAATAGTGAAAATACCATCACGACCCAGTTTTAGAACATTTCTATCACACCCTAAGAGTTCCTCGTGCCTGCATGCAGTTCATCTCCATTTCTTCACTTGTTTTCCGAAAACCACTTAATCTGTTTCCACTCGCCAAAGATTTGCCATTTCTGGAATTTTGTGGAAAGCAAAAAAATACAATCCATATTCTTTTCATAACCATCATTTCATTTAACATAACGTTCTCAAGCTTCATCCACGTTACAGCATATATCATAAATAGTTATTTTTAATGCTGGATAGATAGTATTTCAGTAGATATACATACCACATTTGTTGTTACCAGGTAGATTGACATTGAATCATTCCCAATTTAAGGTCTTTTGAAAAATTGAGTTATATACTTTTGCATACAAGTCTTGGCTTAGAAACACATACTTCTGTTGGATATATAGCTGGAGGAAGAGTTGCTAGGCCATACTGTTAATAAACCTATATTTAACTTTCCAAGAAACTGCCAGATTTGTTTTTCAAAGTGTGTATAAAAATTCTACATTCCCATGAAAATTGTATGAGAACTGCAGTTTCTTCATAGGCTCACCAGCACCTATTATTGCCTCTCAGGGTGACTGAGAACTGAAAGCTGAATGTCCTATTTCTAGTGACTAATGATATTGAGAATCTTTTCATGTACTTATTGTTTACTTGGACATCTTCAGTGAAATTTCTATTCAAGTCTTGTGCTCTTTGGGGAAAAACTTTGTTTTCTTATTAATAAATTGCATATGTTCTAAATACAAGTTCTGTATTTGAAATGTGACTTTAAAGTATTTTTTTTTCAGTCCACGTCTAGGGTTTTTATTTCTTTAATAATGTCTTTTGATGGGCAAAATATTTACTTAGGATGACATTCAATTTAACAAGGGTTTATTTGTGTCAAATCTAGAAAATTTTTGCCTTAGTTGTTCAGTAAAATTTTCTGCTACTTTTGTTCCAGAAATTTTTCAGTTCTAGCTTGCATATCCAAGCATGTGATCCATTTGGGTCCATTTACAAACATGTTGAGAGATACAGGTCATCTTTTTCTTCAGCATATCCATTTCTCAAGGTGATCGTCCTGTTCCTTCTGAATTACTTAAGCACCTTTAAAATAATCAATTAACTAATAAATGTTAGGGCTTAGTTCTGGACTGTTAATTGTGTTCCATTGATTATGTGTCTGCTGTTATGCCAGTCCACATTGTCTTTACAATGTAGCTTTATAGTAAATTTTGGGGGAAAAAAAGTATTTGTTCTAAAATTTGATTTACCTTTTTAAAAACTATATGGCTATTCTGGAGCCTTTGCATATTCACACAGATTTAGGCTCTATTTGTTAACTTCTGAAAAAGAAAAAGTCTGCAAGGATTTTTAGAAGAATTGAACTGAGCCATGTTTGTTGGCACAGGCCTGTGATCCCAGCACTCAGGAGGCTGAGGCAGGATGATTGCCAGAAGTTTGAGGCCAGCCCAGGGTGTATAATGAGTTCAAGGACAGCCTGAACTACATAGCAAGACTCCATCTCAAAAAACCCAAATTAAGAAAAAAAAAATAGATTGACTTAAAATGTTTAAAATATGCTGTTCTTTTTAATGCTATTATAATTGGAATTGTTTTCATAATTTCATCTTTGACTATTTATTGAAGGTGGAAATGTTGTCAGAATTCACAAGGGAAAAATTCATACAAGATACATGGTTTATAGAAATATTTTATAATATTCACCCAAAGAGTCAAATGCAAAATAGTGCAGGACATCTGCCCACACACTAGAGACCCAGAGAATCCAGGTGAGGGCCTGGATCCCACAGGAATATCCTGCACTCGTCCAGTGGAAGACCTGGAACCCGTGGTACTGCCCTCCAACAGTCCATTTAGAGGCCTCAGGCCCACGGCAGTGTCCTCCACAAGTCCAGCTGGAGACCTAGAGCCCATGGCAATGTCTCATTCACATCTGTATCAAGGCTCTGCACTGGGAAGGCCCAAAGGTCAGTGGTGGAAGCTAGAAATTCTGCCCCAGCAGGATGAAGGATCCATGCCAGCAGGCTGAGGGACCTACACTGGAGCCAGGAAGCGATGCTCAGGTTAAGGATCAGAGCTCCCCTAAAGAGAAACACAGTCACCCTCAGCGACAGTGAGGACTCAAGCTCCTCTGACAATGAGAACAGCCGAGTTCATGTCAGGAAAACCAGTGCAAAAGGCTTCTCCAGCAACAGCGCACCATCCTCCCCTCCAGTTCTCCTTTCGTGCTGTTGGCAGCAGTCCTCAGGCGGGCCTTCCACGCCCAGCACCACGCTGACTCACCTCAGCTGGGTGTTACAAGGTGCCCATTGGTTAATCCCCTACAAATAAGATTGTATTTTCTTTGTTGACCCTACAACTTTGCTGAATTCATTTACTAGTTCTAGGAGGTGCACTGAGAATTCCTTAGGATTTTTCCTATTTATCGGGCCATACTATCTGTGCATACAGGCAATTCCACTTCTCTCTTCCCAAGTTGGGGTCCAGTTTTTCTGTTTATTTTTCAGGCCAGAACTTCCAGTAAAGTGTTGAATGAAAATCACAAGCAAGAACACTGGTGCCTTCTCCCAATATTAAGGCATTACACATGTTCCTTTACCATATTAGGTGTAGACATCGTATGGGGCCAGGGGTTCAGCTCAGTGGCACAGGCACCCGCTTGGCAAGTGAGAAGTTGAGAGTTTGATCCCCGTTACCAGAAACAAAAAAAAAAGTGTAAGAGTGAAATTCCATTTTATTGGTTATTTATGGAATAAATAATCTCAGTTGCTGTATAATTATAAAATACAATATGTGATTCAGCATTTTATAATCTGAATGTATTTAATCTTATTGAAAATATCAGTTGCTTTTTAAATTCCAGCATAATAATGTTTCATTCATCACTGTTGTTTCTTTGTGCTGCTCTTAAGTAACTTTTTAAAATAACTTTTTCTCAGTTTATAATTTTTATCAGTTACACTTAATATTTTATATTTTTCTTACAAGTATTCCAATGTTTATCTCTGGGATTTGTTTATTACTTTTACAATCTAATTTTTATTGTCTTTTTACTTTTTACCTATACACTTTACTCCCTTTTAACATTATCCAAATGTAGTAAGAACATGGATCTACAAACATGCCAATTGCTGAAGTCTTTGAGAGTATGATTCTACTGGTTTTTTTCCTTTAATTTGGCTACTAATCATAGCTCACGTGCTTTGAAAGTCTGTGTGTGGGAATCCCCCTGGGCATCCAGAGAAGGTGAGTGAGTCCCCAGAGTAGGATATGTTTACCTCTCCTGGGCTCCTGGGGACAACCCCACCGAGAATCACTTTAACCGAAGCTCACAGACTAAGGTTTTAATTGGCACCCCGAGAATACAAATGTGATCTGAAAAACACAGGAGCCTTTCCTTACGGCCTACTGATTCCCAAGCAAAATTATTTTCCACTTTACCTGGCACTAAAGATCTCTGCATAAATTCCCTCTTTAATCTATTTAAATGCAGTGTGACTATTGGTGTGTATGTGTACCTATCCTCGAAACCCTAAGGGTACCAGGGAAGCTTACTTTTTCTGGTTTACCTTGATAACATTGCATGAACTCCTTCATTAGACTTGCATTAAGAGAAAAGCAAAACAAAACAAAAACAGATGTTTACCAGGATTCAGCAAATAATTTGTGTGTAAAAGAGGTTTACTGCTCTGGGCTCCAACTCTGAGATAGTTTTTTGCTTGGGAAAATGTTTTATTTTCTTGTCTACTCAACCCTACATTTTTAGTCTGACATTTTCAACTGTTTACATTGGAAGGGTCTCTCAAGGTATCTATTTTATCACACTGCCAGGAGCAACATTACTATTTTTCAAATGTGAAAAAGACAAAAATGGTATTAAAATTAACCAAATTACTGTGCATGCGGTTGTTAGTGATCTTCTACTCCAGTCATCCTTCTCAGGCCTTCTCCTCATCCAAATTCTTAACAGTTTGCTGTGCCTTCGACCCAGTCTGCCTGAATATTCCGGGCAGTATTAATTTGAAATGTTTTTGCTCAGGTACCAGGCCCCAGATGACATGTTAGGGTTTCAGATGAGCCATGAATCATCATCCCTAGTTTTTGTGCTGAGAGGTGGAGCTGAAGGCCACGTGAGGTCAGACCCGCGGAAACTGGGGTTCCCGCCCTTCTGCAGACGCCGCACCCCGAGGCTGCGGCAGCGCGGGGCACCAGTCACCAGCGGTTTTGTGCATTTGCCGCTCACAGTCCGGCCCGCAGGAGGCGAGGCGGGGCAGCTCCCGGGCAGCCCGGGAGGGAGGCAGCCTGTAGTAGCCGCCCCGACGCGCGCCCACGCAGTTCGCCTGGCTCACGTCCTGCCGAGCTGTGACAGTACGGGTCACCCAGTCTCCGGCAGGATTTGCTGCCCTATGGCTCGCAATTGCCTCTCTTTCAACAGAAGATGCGGGGGAAGGTTCCCTACCTGCACCTCACCTTCCGAAGCAGAGCCACCCCCTTGAGGGTGAATCTTCCTTGTCTACCTGTCAGGCCAGAGGGCGCCCAGAGTAAACACGTCCGAGAGGCTCTTTAGGTTGTTCTCCATTTGCGCGGATAGAGGAGGAAAGCGGGCAGCCCCCCACCGTGTGGAGGAAAGTGGGCGTCGCCCCTTCCACGGACACCCGAAGAAAGCAAGAGGCAACGAAAGGAAGACTCCGGCCCTTTTCTGCCGCCTCGCTGCCCAGACGCACGTCCGCTCCATCTTCTCCAGACCTCGGCCGGGTTTATCCCCTTAGCTCCCCAGGCCTCACCAACCAGGATAAACACTTCGGCACGCTCTGCTTCAGGCCTG
>RJWM01027675.1:15764-26645 GCA_004363535.1 Dasyprocta punctata | reverse complement strand
TCTCTCCCTCTCTCCCTCTCTCCCTCTCCCTCTCCCTCTCCCCCTCTCTCACCAGCGTGGCTTGCAGCTTGCAGCCGCCATGAACTGTAGCCCCGTCACCCCATGCTGCCTTGGAGCCAATTTATGGACTGAAACTCCCGAGAAACTGTAAGAATAAACCTTTCCTTCCCTAACTTTGGGCGTCAGGTATTTTGTCTTGGCAATGAGCGAAAAAGTAACTAAGACAGGCACCCACTGGTAGTGGCAGTGCAGTGGGGAAGGAATAGCAGGGCCTCCTTTCTGGCCCTCTCCTGAGTGGTTCACCCCTGGTTTGTTATGGGGTTTTTTGTTGTAGTTGTTGTTGTTTTTCATTTAGTGCTGTTGTGTGTTATAATCTTCACAGTCTTTTTTTTTTTTTTTTCTTGAGAAGAGACAGAGAATTTTTTTCCTGTGTTTTTTTGTTTGTTTTGGTACTACCAACATCCAGTGGTTCTCAAATGGTTCTTTGGGCCATGACTTATTTCATTCTCATTAAGAGTATTTAAGATGTGTCCACTTTTCAACTAACTATGCATGAAGAATAACTTTGCATATGTGGCTTGCCCTCTTTGGGATTATCTTTTAGGATGCCGTATTAGAAGTCTGGTCAAAAAATATGCACATTTCAATAGACACTGGCAGAAAAATTACAACCCATGCCTTCTCACTGGAAACTCCTGTGCTTTCCTGTTAGCTGTGTAGGAAGGCCACACTGCACCCTCAAAGTTGGCCCAGTTAAGTCTCTGGATTCACACTTCTCAAGCAGGGAAAGGCCAGCCTGACCCACCGAGATGCTGGTAAGGCATTTTCAGGTGGGAGTTATGGGCAACAGGATCCAGGAAGGGCATTGTTCAAAGGTTGGACATAAGGTCCCTGCCAAGGAGCTAAGCCCATTAGGCAGCC
Organism: Dasyprocta punctata; assembly: GCA_004363535.1. Classification (NCBI taxonomy): domain Eukaryota; kingdom Metazoa; phylum Chordata; class Mammalia; order Rodentia; family Dasyproctidae; genus Dasyprocta; species Dasyprocta punctata. Next base: position 25,724 of record RJWM01027675.1, on the reverse strand, counting down.
AAGACTAAGCATATCATGTGTCTGGTTGGAAGCTGGGGCTTACCCATGGCCAGGAGCAGACAGATAGAGGGTGGTAAGGAAAAAGATAGAAAAAACAGCACAAATGGAGGTATGGGGAGGGAGGCTAGAGCCACGTGGTGGAGGAGGCACTGGTGCATCATGGAGAGGAATCTCTGAGCACAGACAGCAGTAAAAGGAATAAAAAAGCTACTACAGGAGAGGGCCCAGAGGACCTGGCAGCAGAAGTCTGACTGCTAATACAGGAACCACCACTAATTAACCACAGTAGATGCTCCAGGCCATTTCCTTGTCCTAGGTACTATCCCAAGAGCTCTACCTATGACTGTCTGCAACTGCCTGGTGAGTAGATGAAGATGGAGAGGCCCAAAACCTGCCAAGATTCTGTGGCCAGGAAGACAGCCAGGGTTTAGGACTGATCCTCCAGCCCTCTTGCCAAGAGCAAGACCGTACTCTTCCTCCTCCCCTCCAAGCAGCTATGCTGTCCTGGAGGTCTATCAATTCCAGACTTCTAAAACTTGGCCTTTCTAGACATACTTCTCTCTTAGGAAAATATCTGCTTTGGCTGATTTTGGCCTCTAAGCCTTTGATGATACAAGATTTGAACACTACTCAACCTGTACCAAAGAGAGCTGGTTGTGCCTCTTGGCACTGTGCTTCACAGCACCCCTAGTACAACATCCACCATGCCAAGCTGAGATCTTCCAATTCTCACACAGCTGCCAGACAAGCTCATATGTCAGACATGCCCAACCCGGGCCCTGGCATGGAACAGTTGCCTAGAGAATGTTCAACAAGGGAATGGGTGGATGGATGGGTGGCAGATCCACGGATGGATGCCACATGACACTGACTTTCGTTCTTGTCACAGCATCTCTCTCCATGTGAGGGAATGTTAGTCTGGTCACAATTTCTGGTCTTCACAGATCACACCCTCTCCCCTTCTCTCTGAGTGCACATGCTGGCCTGGCCAACAACAGACTGCTCCAGAGCAGGGTTAGCGAAATCAGACAGGCTTCAGGAAACCCCTGCTCCTCCCTTCCCTGCTGTATGACTATGGGTTGCAGTGAAAGAAACCAACTCCAACTTCAGAGTTTACTGGGAAATCTGTGTCTCAGTTTTCTTTTGCGCTGAGACAAATACCTGACACCCAAAGTTAAAGGAGGAAAGGTTTATTTGGCTCATGGTTTGTAGAGGCTTCAGTCCATAATCGGCTAGTTCCAAGGCTGGGTGGCACATGGAGAGGAGCAACAGTACATGGCAGCAGAAGACAGCAAAAGCAACAGGAGAGAGAGACAGAGACAGGCGGGGGGAGAGCGGTGAGAACAAGCCTCTCTCTGCCCCTTACACTGTATGCGGGAGGCCTGCTCTAGGGTGGGTGCAGCGCTCACACCCTTAATCCCAGCATTGGATCATGAACTAGTCACAAACTCTGAATTCAGCTGCCTCCAAAAATCCCACTCCCATTTCTGCATGAGGCTTTGGAAGGACGTCCAGACAAAACCGTGACAATCTGCATGGCGCTGGTACACACAGGCGAGTAGAGGGAGCAGCCTCGGCCTACCGTGTCCATTCCTAGTTTGTCTCGGCTGCAGAACCCTTGAAATACAGCTACCCAAACCCCGTGTCAGGTCCACAGGAGACTCTCCAGGGTGAAGCCTGGCGCACACAACTGCCCCAAACCCCCCGAGCAGCGATGTGGCAAAAACTGAGGAAAACTAAGCATAGCTGTGCTGTCAGCAGTCAGTCCCTCCGCTGTTGCCCCCAGCCTCTCGTTCTTCTGCCCCCACCCCCCAGAGCATACAGTGCCCCACAGGGTCCGGCCCCATCTCAGTCTCTGGCTACCCAGGCCCTACTTGTTACCTGGCAACCAGGCTCCTGTGGCCCTGGTGGGCGTTCATGGGCATTCACCTACTCAGATGACCCAAGTGTTCACCACAGGTAACACACGTCTCAGTCACATGTTACTTCCACAAACACTCAATAGGATGTCGTTAGTCCCACAGTTGCTGGGCACTGTATCTGCACCAGGTACTGAAGGCCTACTGAGAACCTGCCCTGGGAGAAGGGCTGGCTCGGGAACACGGCTCCTCTACCCACTTGGGCAACAGAATCCTTGCCACCCGTGCATGTGACCCTGAGAGTACACAAGCAGTGACAGACAGTGCCCTGAGAGCAGCCACCCTCACTTTCAGCATTTCCCAGGGAAGGGGGCCATGGTTCGATTTCACACATGAGGTCACCGAGGTTCAGGGAGGACAGGAAGAGGAGTGGAGACAACGTAACCTTTCTGTCTCCAGAATTCTCCTTACGGGACTCCACGTGGCACACAGACTCTCGAGGCAGCCAGGTCCTGGCCAATCATGTGGTTATCATGGGACCAGGCTTGACCTGGCTGGCAATGGAAATAAAACATGTAACGGCCACTAGGCCATGTCCAGAAGAGGCTCACTGCCCACCAAGGCTGTCCCTCGTGCCTCACAATGCCCTACTAGGTTTTATAGGGCTGCTCTGATCCCCGCCACATAGCACATTGCCAGGCAGGCTGCTTTGGTGCACAGATGACACCGAGGCTGGCAAAGACAAGGAAGCGAACACATTCTGACGGAAGCTCAGTGTGTCTTCAACCAGTCCTTTGTCTCAGGACCTTATCCATCTGGCACCCTTCTCATGAAGAAACACCAGCAGCAGACACCGAAGGAGCAGGGGCAGGCGCTTGCCCAGGCCAGTGATCATGCAGCAGGAGTATGGCCAGGTGTCCTCCCTCAGAAATCCTCAGGCCCACGCCCTGGACCAAGCACTTCCCCTTCTATTACACTCAGCCCCAGGAGACACTGCAGGGGTTAGGGTGGGCCTCGCAGGAATGTGACAGCAGGGACTTTTCCTGGGGTTGCTCTGACACCCAGTGGCAACTCACAGGATCAGAGGATGCACAGGGGAAAGCACTGGGGAGAATTTGAGTGCAGGGAGACAGAGGAGGTGAGGGAAAAGAGGGGAGGCGAAAAATCCTCTCTGGATCAGCAATTCCCAAACATGAACTCACAATGGAATCGCTCTGGGACCTGACTTGAATTTAGGAAATGTGGACTATGGAGAATGCATTTCAGACTGGTTCCAGGATCTGCCATGCCGCAGGACTGGGATCACTGCAAGAACCACTGAGGTTCAGAACAGTAGCCAGAGAGAGGGGAGGAAAGTCTGTGCTCCCGCTGGGGGCCTACAAGGTGGTGCTGCCACTATTCCATCTGCTTCACAGGGGAAGTAGCTGAGGCTGGAAAGCCAGATCTGCCCATGTTCCCATAGCCAGTCCGGAGAAGCAATGCAGAGTTAAACTGCAAGGCCCTAAGACCTCCTAGTGGTCCCCACCATGGACTCTATGGAGCAGGTTACGTAGTTTTTGTCCTCAGCTGGACAGGTAAGGCAGCTCCTGAGGACCTGGGCTGTGCCTTCCACACACTCTGCCCAGGACACCTCTGGCAAGGACCAAGGCTCACCCTCCTACTCCTAGAGGAATACACAAAGCATTCCCTGGCCTTTGATCAGTGAACGAACCAGGTGGGCCATGAGAGGCCACTCAAGCTCCCCAGGGCTAGATCCCCAGTGGGATAAGTGCTTGAGGGAAGCCATTCTGATGAGACAGCAACCGAGGGCCTGGCTGAGCTACCAGCTACCCAAGAGGCGGGGCAGCTGCTTTGACCTAATTCCCACTTGTTGGGCCCTGAGAGCTATGCAAAGCCAGAGCCAGGCACCGGGGGAACTGCGCCTGGCCCCACAGCCCTGCAGGAAGAGGCAGCCATGGCCGGCAGCCCCAGGACACACCATGAGCACACCAAGCTGGGGGGATGGCAAGAGAGGCCTCCCAGAAGAGCAGATACCTTCCCTGAGCTCAGAGGGTACCAGGTGGTGAGCAGTCAGGGACTACTCCTGGGAAAGGAGAGAAAGGCAGGTCGACAGTTAAGACAGCTATACAGCTAGTTTCTCTTAGTTCACTGAAAGGAAAGCAATGTGCTAACATTGCTTGGACAATATTTCATGCCTACATCTTGTACTCTGAACAACTACTATGAAGATAACAATACACAATGTATTAATCATTGTTATTCTGCTACTAGTCTGTTCTGAAACTGTTCTATTGTTTTTATTTTTTCTCTTTAAAATTTAAAAAAAAGCAGCCAGAATCAGGGCGGGGTGTCTAAGCTATACATAACCATTTGTGTGAAAACACAAACTTCACCCCCTAACCTACTACAGACTCCCAGAACTTTCTGGACTGAAGTCCGAGGAAAATGCATTTTTGATCAGGTACTGGGAACTGGAATTTTGAGCCTCAGCTTTCCTGAACCCTTCACAAGATGACCACACCAAAGCCCCAAAGTACCAGGCAACATGAAAGCAAAGCCACAGAGATCTTCACCCAGTGCAGCCCACTGTCCTTCCTGCCTGGCTGAGGTTCACAGGCCTTAGAACCAGCATCAAGCCCGTCACTTCATCTTACTCGCAGTGTTTACAAAGGTGCTGGCGACTATTCTCAGCACTTCACGTGAACTCAGTGAACCCACATCAGTCCTTCAAGGTGTTCTTACTGGGCCTGTTTCTGAGAGAAGTAGTGAAACACAGAGAAATCATGCCATTCTCGAAGTTCTACAGCTGGTAAGCACCCAGCATGACAGAAGCCAGGCCTCAGGTCCATGGGTGCAGAGGTAGTGCTCAAAGGGAGAAGACTCCGAGTGAGAAACAAAGTTGGGGCTCTTGTGAGGACCAAATCCCATGCTCCTACCTCCCCACAGGAGGAGGGCAGTGTCTGGTGGAGAAAGCTCTAAATCCACAGTTCTCCTGATCTGAGAAACAGGAAGCAGTCTCATTGTTCAGGGCTGAAGACCCCAAACGTCACAGTTTTCAAACAACACAAGAGAAGTTTAGGAAAAACAGAAGCAAAGAAGGGCTGAGGCTGGCAGAGCACCTGCTGTGCTACCATCATGCTTAGCATCCACACACTGGCATCATCTAATCCCCAGTCAGCCCCATGTGGTTGGCTTCACCTCGCCCCAACCTTTCAGAGACGGGGATGGTTAAGACAGCAAGCGCCCAGCCCAGGTTCCTTGGAAGCAGCAGTGCGGAATCAAGACCAGTCTAGTCAAGACCTGAGTCAAACTCCTGGGGCTCCCAGGACTGGCTTCATTTACCACTATACCCCATCACCCTGCATAAGGCCAGGCACCTGGAAGCAGCTCAGAGTTCTCCAGAACGCTGTATATGCTGACAATCAGCATCCCCTATGTAGCACTGTGTTTCCCATAGCCAGGGTTCATGGGTCCAGAAATCAAAGGGTAGGAGTGGGACTGGTACACTCACCATTACTGTGATCCACTAGCAAAAGTTTTGCTTCCCCTTTCCATGACCTTGTGCTTTGCCGGCCTAGAAGTCTTAGCTCCTGAGAAAGGCTAGTGCCAGGAGGCACAGCAAGTTCACTGAACTAGAAGCTGACTTCCCCCTAGTCATTTTGAGATCCTCATTCCTCTGAGTCAACAAGCTAAAAAGGAAGTTACAGTGCCAACGGGGTGACCGATCCAGACTACCAGGTGAAAATGGACTACTATTCCACAATGGAGGTATGAAAGAGCGTGTCTGAAGTACAGGAGATCCCTTAGGGTGCTCCCTAGTATTACTATCTCATTATCAAGATCATTGGAAAACTCCCAACAACTCAATCCAGGAAATATGACAAATGATTGTTAGGGTGTGTCTAGATGTCCCCCCAAAGCCTCATGCAGTCATGGGGGTGGACTTCTAGAGTTTGTGACTGATTCATGGTCTAATGCTGGAATTACAGTTGTGAGTACTATACCTGCCCGAAGTGGGTACCCTGTATATAACATAAAGGATAGAAAGAGGCCTGCTCTCCTCTTGCTAGTTGCTTTTGCTGTCTTCTTCTGCCATGAACGGTTGCCCCTCTGCCATATGCAACCCAGGCTTAGAGCCAGCCGACTGTGGACTGAAACTACGATAAACTGTGAGCTAAATGAACCTTTCCCCCTCTAACTTTGTGTGTCAGGTATTTTGTCTCTGCAATGAGAGAAAAGTAACGAACACAACCACTCAGAACCTTTAGGAATGAAGGTATGCATCAGCCTGCCAGGTGAAGAACCAGGTCTGCTGAAGATCAAAAGAATATAGAATGGTTTTTTTGTTTTGTTTTTTTTTTCAGCACCGGGGATTGAACTCACCACCTCGCACCTATACAGACAGGCACTTAAGTCACTGAGCCAAACTCCTGGCTAGAATGGTTAATAGAAGAAGACAGTTATAAATACTAGCTATGAACCTGTGACCAGTAACAGAAATGATTGTCACATGTATTTGTTTCCTATTTTGTTAATATTCTTGTGCATATATTCACATTAAGCAGCTATCTTTTCCTTTCTTTGTAATATAACAATTGACTTCATATGAGTACTTAAGTATTGTTAAATCCACATTATAGTATTTAAATTATAAAATGTCAGAAGAGTAAGCATCACCCAAAGCAAGTTTGCCTATTCTATTTGCATGCGTTTCCATTTACATACAAGATGTAGAGATAAAGTATGGTTTCAGGTTGTCAACTTGACAAGAGTAGATCGGGACTGTTAATCATATGTCAATTTCAGTGCATTAAGAAACACCCAGCACATTATTAAAACACAGTTCTGGTTGTGTCTCTGAATGACTGACAGGCCACTCTGATGTAGGTGGTATCAACCAATAGACTCAGCCTGGATGGGCTAAGAAATGGAGACAAGGAAGCATTCCCATTTCTGAAGAGCTCGTCCCTGCCATCACCTTTGGACACCAGTCTCCAGTTCCTTCAGCCTCCCAACAGACTCACACCACAGCTCTGCACAAGGCTTCCAGACTTTCCACCCTAGACTGGAGCAGCAGCCTTGATCCCTCTTGTTTTGCAGCTTCGTGGGCTAAGCAGCTCTCTGATCCTGCAAGCCTACCTTAATAAATTCCCTTGCCTAACTTGCACATATATTTTCCATTGATTCCGTTCCTCCAGAGAACTCTAATACAGATTGTTCTGTGACGTGGAGATGCTGCAGGGCAGCACTGGCGTCACGTGTGCCCCCATTTCGTGGAGGGACAGCTCCACATGTCCTGAAGTACTTGACCAAAGGTGGCATACTCATCTCCATTTGCATGGACCGAAGCACATGGGGCAGACACATCTGCTCCTCCAGTAAGTGAGGCAATATCGTCACTCACTTGGTTTATAATCCTCACAGGAAGGAGGGAGTAGGAATAATCAAGCACGATAATGCAATCTACTCAGTAAACATCTGATCAAATGAATGATGCTAACAAACAAGTGAAATGACTATGTTCTGCCTGCTAGAAAGGGTAAATACTCTACATCAAAACCAGCTGTAAGTAGAGAAGGAAATGATTTAGCAACAAGAATTATGACAACCAAATGACATTTATGCGAACCAGCGACTGACGTCTGATTTGCACCACAAACTTTACTCATCAGTATTGTGCAAGCCACTTCCATTAAAAGTTGAAGACAGTTGATGGTCACAGTTTGTCATTTTTGTCATCTCCAAAGGTTCTGGGTTGTTGTGTTAGGTTACTTTTCTCTCACTGCTGAGACAAAATACCTGACACACAAAGTTAGCGGAGGAAAGGCTAATTTCGCTCAGTTTATAGCAGTTTCAGTTCACAGTCGGCAGGCTCTAAGCCCGGGTTGCACATGGCAGAGGGGCATCGTCCCAGTGCTGCTTCTTCTGAAGCTCAGACTGTACCCCTGGAGCCTGTGTTCTAAGTTAGAGCCCCAAGTCTAGCTCTTGGCCTAGAAGGCAGCCCACCTCCAAGCCGAGGCTGGGTATCTTCTCCATATCTTTCTTCCAGCAGGACACAGAGGCCCTGCGGAAGGACCACGAGTGACCAGATAGAAGAAGCTCCAGTGGCCCAGAGCAGAAGTCTCCCCTCCCTCTTGAATCTGAAAGGGACTAGGACTGGAACAAGAAAAAAGGTGCTTTCGTATTTGGCTCCTGAGATTCAGCATGCCTCTGGCTTCACATTTCTAAATCTTGGTGTGATACTGGAAGTGCAGGCAGATGCAAGAGCTGTCACGCTGTACTGCAGAGCACCTCTGGCCACCTGCTAGCTCCACACCACCTTCAAGAACCCCACGCAGACAGGGGAACTACAAGTCCTCCATTCTCACCATTGCTAACAATAGCAAAAGTCTAGAGGCACCAACAGACTATAGGACAAATAAGCTGTGTTGAAAGGGAAATATTCAGATATGTTAACTATAAATATTAAGGTGCAGGAGCCCAAAGTATGATTCCCCCAGCCCGAGGCTGCCCATCCTTGTGGGGGTTCACTGGGCCCATGCTCGCCAATCAAAGACAAAGTGTAAGAGACCAAACGTAGGTGAGAGGCTGGGCATGGAGGTGCACACCTGTAATCCCAGCACTGGGGAGGCTGAGGCAAGAGGAGTGCTGTGAGTTTGAGGCCAGTCTGGATTACGTAAATTAGTTCAAGGCCAGCCCACAAGAAGAGAGAGACAGAGAGAAAGAGAGAGAAAGGAAGGAGATGAGAATCCAGCTGCCTCTAAATTTTGAAAGTAGACTGTATGCCCATCACAGAGGGAGAAAGAAAATGTGGTTTTTATACACAATGGGGTACGACTCTGCCATAGATAAACTGAGTCATTTGTAGGAAAATAAATGCACCTGAGACCATAATGTTTAGTGAAACAAATCAGACACAAAATCTTAAATATCACATGGTTTCTTTTAAATAAGAAACCCAAAGTATAAACAAAGAGAAAAATAAAAGATAGATGATATGAAGCAGAGGTAGATTTTTCCAAAAAAAAAGATCAAAAGATGGAGGGAGGGGCAGGGCAGGAAGGAAAAGGGATGAAAAAAGGAACTAAATTTTGTTATGGACATGCACCGAATCCACACAAGGAATGAAAGATTATGTACTGCAGACACTGACGAAGGCATGGGGGCAGTGAGAGATAGAGGCAGCAGGGAGGGAAGGAAAAGAGGCAAGAAAGGTACTAAGATGTAAGGTGTACCTGTACCAATTCCCCATAAGGAACAGAAACAATATGTACTACACACGCATACTAATAAAAACACTAAGACACGCCTTGTGCAGCACTTGATGTGTGTCATTACTATCAATAACAAGAAGGAACTAAAGGAAATTAGCGATATTTTTAAAAACAAAAACCACAAGGGCTGGGGATTTAGCTCAGCGGCACAAATGCCTGCCAGGTAAGCGTGAAGTTGTGAGTTCGATCCCCAGTACCCAAAAAAAAAAATTTTTTTAGAATTAAAAAAAAAAAAAAACCAGACACAAAGTCATATACTCAAAGGTATTAGTTAGATAAGTTACTGGGAGAGAGTAATAGTTGATCCGGTAGAGTAATAGTTTTCAAACAGCAACCCATTCATTCTTATGCAAATCACTGATACACTGTGGCACAGGGGAAAAGAACATTTTAGCATCACAGATGCAAGCTTCTACCTGCAAGCTCATGAAAAAGTCATTTAATCTGAGCATCAACTCATGGAGTACAACTAGAATAACACCTCCCTTATAGAGTGACCAACAACTTAATGGGTTGTTTTCCCATGACAGCACAAATGATATTCTTATTGCTCATGACAGCAGAAAGAGGTGGTGTATTGCTAAAAAATGTTTTAAAGACAACAGAAATCACAATGAAGCATACTTTAAGGTTAATCACAGAGTCTTAACACTAAAGTTGTATAAACATACAACTTTGCATATACAGGGAAATACAGGTTCTGCAGACACAATAGTAGAGAAATGGAAACAATCACTAAAAAGATCACTTGGAATAAAAACGTAACTACTTTCTATGCCTTCTCCCCACATAAACTAGAAGTAAAAAAAAAAAAAAAAAAAAAAAAA
>RJWM01027675.1:0-15664 GCA_004363535.1 Dasyprocta punctata | reverse complement strand
ATAGCTATCCTGGGTCGTGGATGGCCAAAAATAGGCAAGGTCTGCCCTTTTCAAAAATGATGATTTGAGCCAGGCGTGGTGGCGCACGCCTTTAATCCCAGCACTCGGGAGGCTGAGGTAGGCGGAGCGTTGTGAGTTCGAGGCCCACTTGGGCTACAATGCGAGTGCAAGGCTGGCCTGAGCTACACAGTGCGACCCTGCCTCAAAAAACTAGCGCTGGGAGTTTGGCTCAGTGGCTTAAGCGCCTGCCTTGGCAGGCGTGAGGTTGTGAGTTCAATCCCCGGTGCCGCAAAAAAAAAAAAAAAAAAAAAAAGTGATGATTTGAAACGTTAACAACAGGTTTTCCTCTTCTCTTCCCTATCCAAGGAATTGAAGTTAATTAAAAGAACAGTCAGATCCACAAAGTACAATGTCAACACCCAACTTCTTCCAGACATGGATCATTATTTATTTAAAAGTACACATAAAGGTAAAATGCTTACCTAACCCTCAACAAGAAGTTCCTTCTAATTCACCCACTCCTTGACTTAGTGTATAGCACTGTAAATAAAGGATGTGGTTGAGAAACTGATGCTATCAGTTATGTCATAGATAGAAGTTGGGCCCAACAAATGAAAGAGCTGAGCCCATCTTCATACCCAGCATTCCATGACAATCAAGTCACTAGTGACAGAACTACCAAGTTCAACTACTGCGGCTAGACAGGGGTTGAGGAGGAGGAGATAGACGAGGGCCCCAGCTCTAGTCTATACCTTGTTCCCTTCAGTCCAAGGTGTCCTTGGACACAGTGAGACCTTTTGCTTCAAGAGCATTTCAATGGCATAATATGATACTCTGTGGTTCTAGGAATTCTGATCACCCATAACTTCAGGTTCAAAATGCAACACTAAAAACTAACTACAAGTAAAGTATATGGCTTTAATAAAGATTTTCTCTTCTTTTTTTTAAGTACTTCTTTTTTATTAGTACATGTTTGCAATACATTCATCACGGGGAGTTGGTACGTATATGTGACAAGATGAACAAAAGCCATTCTTATGACATAGGATATAAAATCAACATTACATATTGAAGCAACACTAAATTATCAACACCATGTTGCCACATTTCACATTTACCCACATACACACTTTTGAGCTGGAAAAGAACATTTGCATGTCAACTAGTCCCCTAGGAATGGCTAGAAAAACAGACTGTGGGCTCTACTAAATCTTCTTAGCATCTGGGTTCTTATGCAATCTGATCATCAAGTCATCAAGCCAGCTCAGCACTGCAACAACAGAGCAGGTACGTAACCACGGTACAAATGCATTGGTCTATGCTTCCTGGAGTGTACGTTTGGGAAAATGGAACCACAGGGGAGAGGGCCTTAATGGTGCTAACCAGCCTCTGCAAAAATACACTGCTTAAAGTATGCAGGCCAGAAAACTGCAATCAATAATCAGCTTTAAAACACAAAATAACAGAAATATTCAAAATAACTATTTATAATATGGGAAACACGAATATTTGTCAGTAATGCAGGACTGGGTTTTCATACATTTAGGGGCCCAAAATTAAAGTGTTTTGAGCTTTTCTATAATGTGTAGGTCAGGAACAAAAACAAAGCTGAGGTGCCAGGAAGGCTGAGAGGCATCTTCATCTTCCAGGCTCCACTTCTGGTCTGCAAGCCCAGCCCAGCCCAGCCCTGGGTCCATCTGAGAGCTTGAGGAACAGCCGCTGGCCTACCCTCAGGCCAGGCCTACAGCGGGCAGCAAAGAGTGCTCCCTGCGCAGTGTGCCCAGAGGCCTGAGGCAGGAGCATCCCAAGGACAGCTCTCTTTGTTTCCCTGCTTATCCTTCTAATCTTATTTTCTCAACAAGTAGAAAAATAGGCTATAAGTAGGTTTAGCCAGCAATAAATATTCCTAAATCAGACACTAAAAAATACATCTCTCGATAATGCAAATCAACCTTCATATACTTGTTACTATTCTGCTTTCTCTTTGATTTTTCTCAGATCAATTCCTAATTTGAGATGTTTTCCAAATATCACTATAAAAAACAAATAGGAACAACACAAGAAGCAGTGGCTCTAGAGTTAAGTAGGTTTGAGAAGCATCGTTTTACATTTAAAGGGTGGGAGAGTGGCGGCCCAACCCCTCAACCCCTCTCGCAGTCCGCCTCACCAGGAGGCAGGCCCTGAGGTTCTAGGAGTACCACTGCCTCGGGAAGCTACCTGTAGCTCCCCAGCCCACCACTCCTGAGGCAGCAAGCAGCCAGTTCTGATCTAAGGGTTCAAAGTCTGAGGTTAAACCAAAAGTAGCTGCAATCTGTCTTACCACAATCACTCACTCATTCATCACTATATTATTTGCATAACAAGAAAATAAATTATCCCTAAGCACTACACCAAGCTGAGAAGAAAATGCCTCTCCACAAGTCTGGGATCAGCCTGAGTCCCCAGTGAGCCGACGTCATAGCTAACCAATACAGTTCAAGCCCTGCTCTGTGGTACCACATGGATTATTCATAATTATTAAGTCACTATTTCCAAAAGAACTATTAAAACTATTATTAAAAACATTTATCACAAACAGAAATGCCCTGCAAATCGTATTACTGCACACAGGGTTATGAGAAGCTATGCATGTAGAAGATGTTAAGGATTCTAGAAGACCCAGAACAGAGACCCCAGGGCCATGCCCGTGGCCGCTCCAGCCAGCATGCCGAGGGCCAGGTCACTGTCACTGTCTCGATACCGCTCACGAATGATGACTTGGTTGGTAGGCTGCTGTCCGTAGAGTCCTAAAAAAGAAGGAAAAAGAACTTTGAGAGGCAAAGTTGTACTACTCCCTCAGGCATAGTCACTGTGCCTCCTCTCCGTGGGCCCATCACTCACTTCCTCTCAGCTGGCACACCCCTGCCTCCGGAGAGGTGGCAGCAGGCAGTCTGTGCCAGCCCGCTCCAATCAGGCCTAGTGTTACAGGCAACTGAGTCAGACAGAAACATTATAGGCAGTCAGACAGGGCTAGGCCCTCAAGGAAACCAGCACAGAGGACCAGATGTCTTGGTGACCTTGGAAGAGACACACCTCTTGCTGTGCGCCAGATATCAAGACAAAAGACAAAACAAATGCACCCATATCCTAAGGACTGATATTCTAAATAGTTCTGTATCATCCTGAGGAGGTCAGGAGTCAGCATACCACCCTCCTACAGGAAGAGTCATTGTCGTTAAGCATCCCCACTTACTACGTGACTCGCTTCCCCATTTGTCCTTGATTTAATCAATTCTACCTGAGCAATTAATCTTATTGGTTAACCATGGTTATGTCCCACCTTATGCTCATCTGCCTTGCCGAGTTTCCAGTGTTTCCCATCATAGTTTTACTCTATAAAAGTCCCTAAATATGACAGGGTCTTTGGCAACCCACTAGGGCCCCCTTCTGTCCCTCAGACAGAAGCTTTCCTTCGCTCAATAAGTATCTTCTGCTCTTACCCTCCATTGTTCCTAAAATTCATTCTTCGGTTTTAGAGAACACAAACTCGCGCCGGACATATAGTAGGTTGGGAGTTTCATTCCCCCATATCATTTGGAGGTCTGAGATCGCTCTTCCTGTATCACTAGCACACAGCCTGGCAAGGAGGACCCCTCTGTGTGCAAGAGTGGCTGGCAGGGTTAAGTCCACAACACTGCCAAGAGGCTGCCCCAGGGAAGCAGCAGAGTGGGCTCCTGGTTTCCAGGTCAGCTCTCCACACCAGGCTTACTGGGATCACAGACAAACAAGAAGAGTGTGGGGATCCTGCAGCCTGCACACAACAAGAGACCCGAAAATCCCAGGAGCAAGCCCGAAGGGAAAAGCCTGCTTAAAAGTGAATTCACACACACACAAAGTAAATTCGTCTCTTAGCATTCATGCAAAGCAATTTTTAAGCTAAACCTTAAATCTGCTAACACAACTCGATCTTCATTTTTAATCTCGTTTATGTAATTAAAATAATTTGAGAAAAATATGTTAGAAGTGAACATTTCTAAAAAAAGCAAACCTTAAAACAAATTTAATATTTAACTTGCATGATCAAAATTTGCAAGTAGAAATGTATTACTTGTTTTCTTCCATGCTTCACAGTTATACTACTGTTTAGCAGCTACTAAACTTTCAAACTGCTCACATATTAATAAACTTTCCTCCTTCATCCCATTTCTTTCAACCCCAAGAGAGTTGAAAACTAGTCCATTACTATCATACAGATGCAGATAAAGAACAGATGGGAGGCTGGCAGGATAACACAGGCTGGCATTCCTGAGTGCTCACCTGCCTGAGGACCGAAACCTCACAGGCGCTGATGTATGCTGACTTAATACAGTGACCTGTGAGTTGGGCAGAGTATCACCCCAGTTTACAGATGGGCAAACGGAGGTTCACAAGGGTTAATACTTAGTAGAATTATCTAACACGAGTATTAATAAATGTTCCAAAAGCAAGCAAAAAGAATGAAGACACTGTTTCCATAACAGTTAAACCAGACACTTTAAGCTACACTAAATAAAGTCAGGTCATTTTTTAAAATCTCTATCAAACGGAGAAAATGCTGAGAGATGAGGAAAAGGGCAGTAAGCACTAACTTGAGAGGTGCACCCTGGACTTGCCCCTAGAAACCCCAGTGCAGCAGCAACCTATGTGAATACACGTTCTACTAGGCAAAGTAGAAGACTCCCACTGCTGAGAACCAGGCCTCATGCGACGCAGAGCAGGCAAAAACTGATATTACTATATTGGCATGAAATAATCTGAGAGTCTGTCCTAGGTCTAAATGATCTGTGGCGAGGTCTGTGGCTGGCACGGGAACAAGAACCCACCTAAAGGTCAGGACCCAAACCAGCAACAGTTTGTGAAGTCCTGGCACCTCAAAGCAAGAGAAACACTACAACTGAGGACTTTGACTCGCCTAAATTCCTTCTAGCTCAGTAGTCTCAGTCAGCAGACAATCAGGTTACTAGTCATAATCTGTTTGTGTTTTCCAAAAATGCTTTCTTCTTTGAATCCTTAAGCCCTGCTGTGTCAGCAGTTCACCTTTATCACTTTGTGCAACCCACCAGCACACCCTCAATCAAGCTGTGCACCTAATAAAGGCCAGGGACACCGTGCCTCGGGGTCTTAGTCCTCAGTGGGCTTTGACTATCTTGGTGCTCCTTGTAATTAAAGTATATATCTTGTTTGCAATTTATTCCTTCATCGTATTTCTGACCAGGAGATCAGTGATCCTGGGCCAGGGCTCTGGTATTCCACCCCAGGAGCCAACTCAAAAAAAAGATGTAAACCCCACATCAAAGGACAATGGAAGCCAGATGTAATGGTATGGTACACAGCTATAATCCCAACACTCAAGAGACAGAGGCAGGAGGATCACCTTGAATTTGAAATCATCCTGGGCTAACGAGTGAGTTCAAGGTCAGCCTGAAATACACAGGAAGATCTTGTCTCAAAAAACAAAACAAAACAACAATAAAAAGAAAGCTGAATCAATGTTCATTAACATGGATCAATCAAAGCAGGACTTTTACAGTGTGTACTCTTCTCCTTCTTCAGTTTAAGAGTGGCCTCTGGTCCCCATCACACTAACTCCAAGGCTCTGTTTAACTAGCTCTGCATAGAGTAACTAGGAGGTTCTTTATGGACCAGCAGTCAGCAGGGAGATAAATGCTCGAAGGCACTAGGGCAAGGAGTTGGCGACGCGCCACGCTGTCTTGGGGAGGCTGAGAGGCGGACCCGTCTTGCTGCCAGCACAGCGCTGCTGTGGGATCCGCTTGGTCCTTTCACACAAGCAGGTCTGCTGGCAGGCAGATCACCACACCAAGGCTGGACAGTCACCAGCCTGGCCCCTCCACATTCAAGAATCTGCCGACGGCATGGTCATACACCCTTGTGTGGCAAGCATTCCAAAGTGCTGAGGGGGAGGGGACCATCTCCTCGTATCTGGCAGAGAGGAAGGCAGGGATGGAATCTGATTCCCAGAAATTTACAACTTTTCTTTTGCTTCTCCAAGTCTTTTGCTCTTCTATGTAGGAAGGAAACATCTGCAATCATTCTATTCTGTGAACTGGAGGCTAAGAGTCAACTCTTCTACAGTAAAAACAGGACTTAAAAACCTACCACCATCACCAAGGCACTGAAAGATTAACAGAAAAAGGAAAATAATTCATAGAAGGGGAAAAAGAATTAATTAACAATTATAAAGACAATGCTCACATATGTCAGTCATTCTAAAAATGTAATTAAAGCAACTCCATCATTCTACTTTAGAGCTACTAAAGTTACCACAGTTTTTAGAACCTAACAATTCTCAATCTCTAGCTTCACACATTGGTAAACTTCTCTGAGAATCAACGTGGTAAAACACTCTCAAGACATTGTAATAGCAACATGTAAAATGATACAAAGTTTGGAATTTCGCTCAAAATAACCCAGAGCTAGGGAGAAGAGGTGGAAGTGGAGATGAAAGACGAGCCCTAATGTGGCAATGCTGAAGCCAGTGATAGTTCATTTCATCACCATTCCACTCCGTAACAGAAAACACACATTGCTTTCTGTCTTAAACGAAATCCCAAAATATCTATACCCTTTGAGGTGTTAATACACAAAAACTGTGCTCTAAGGCATTTTTAACAGAATAAAAATGAAAATAATTGAAGGATTCAAAGCATTATCCACTACAAGAGCAAAAACAAAACACAAAAAAAACACAAAAAAGATAAAACACCAAAGACAGTATTGGAAGGTTTAACTAATAATGTCTCACCCAATATAACACACAATCACTAAAAATACCTAAGAATATTCTGCAGCACTCTAAGCAGCACATAAAATTTGAAATTCAGAATAAAAGTATAAAAAGGAACAATGAACATTTAATGCCATAATTGTATTTTACTAGTCTTCCATGTCACATAAAAAGTCAAGCAAGGCCACATTGGTGAGGTGAATTAGCAGAACTTGCAGGAAGGAGTGACGCTAGCTTTCAACGTCTCCACTCAGGAAACTGTCTTGTGTAGCAGACACTAGATGCATCACTGCACCACACCCATCTGAGAGCCGCCCAGGGCCTGCACGGCCTCCCAGGACACTTGCCACCAGGGCCCTTCCCACTGCTCCTGTGTGGAGGACGCGCAGCTTTGCTGTCAGGACGTGGACAGCCCCTCCCCCCGGCTCTGCACTCCGCATCCGTCACCACTGCCTCCAGTACCTGGGCGGGGTACTCTGTGTCTGCCCCGCCTGACTTCACACAGCAGCCAGCATGGGCCCACACACACGGCCAGGCATTGAGAAGGCCCACACAGATCCAACCACCCAAGTTTACAGCTTGTTTCTTGTGAAGCAGAGAATGGAAAGTAACACATCCCAAGCCCAGAATCAACAGTAGCCCCTGCCAGGCCTCTATTTCCCTATGAAACAGAACATTACGTAAGTAGCAAACACTGTCCAAGGATATTACCAGAAGGAAAAAACAGGCGAAAAGTCATCTCTCACCCCTTAAAATTGCCTTCTACTTTAGTTGCTTTTTTTTTTTTTGTGGCACTGGGGATTGAGCTCACAGCCTCGCACCTGTCAGACAGGCACTTCAGTCACTGAGCCAAACTCCTGGCCATGGTTTTTTTGAGGCAGGGTCACACTGTGTAGCTCAGGCCGACCTTGCGCTCGCATCTTAGCCCAAGCCGGCCTCGAACTCACAACGCTCCTCCTCCCTCAGCCTCCCGAGTGCTGGGATTAAAGGTGTGCGCCACCATGCCCACCTTAGTTGCTTCTTGACACAAGTGAAAATCCAGTGAGTACAAAGCATCTTCTTGGGAACTAGTCTGTATACAATAGTTAAATTTTAAGTTTTAAAAATCAACACCATTAAAGCTTTGTAAAGCAGTGTGAAAATACAAACAGGTTTCTTAAAAAACATTAAAAACACAGTAGTAGAGACCAAACACAAAATGAAGTTCATTTAGCCTTAAACTGAAAAATGAAAACCCTTGCATGAAGAGAAACAAGGTACGGAGGTCAGGTGAGTTACCTGCATACGGGTACTGGTAAGGTACTGCATACGCCTGCCCATTTGCAGCATAGACGACCTGAGTTCCCACCGGGTATGCACCTCCATATGGACCATAGCCATATGCTTGCTAAAAAAAAGAAAAAACGCCCATTAGAAACACAATCTTGAAACTTCTGGTAGTGTACTAAAATTGGGTTTCCAGGTTACAGTCAATAAAACTTACATCATAAAAAAAACACGAGACAATGTGATTATGCCATTTTTAAAAATTACTAAAGAAAAAAAGTAAAGTCTACTTTAAGGATATATGGTAAATAAGCTTTGTTTTTACCCATTACAATCAACGACCATATTTCCCCCAAAATAACACTGGTAATATTAGTTTATGCCTGAAAAAGATGCACGAGGAGACTTCCAGAAAGAGGTCGGAGCAGTCAGTAGCAGAGAAAACAGCCTCTCCATCACCGTCCAGACGCTGGACACAGCACTGTGAGGGAGACAAGGAGGACGCAAGTGGCCCCCCTGGCCCAGGAGGAATCTGAAGTGTGACTTGACGCCCACAGAGAGAGCAAAAAGAGAAACTTCAGCAAAGAAGGCAGTAGCGGGCATCACCTTCACCCTGAGATGGGGCTCACTGAGCAAGAGGAGCTGTTGGAACCTGGGGACACACAGGCAGGGTGACAGTGACAGCTGGTGACCCTGGAGGTCTCTGCAGAGAGACACGGCAGTGGGAGAGAGCAGCAGATATGGAGGACTGCGCTGGCTGGTGGTGAGGGCAGAGGACTTAGTCCTCCCGCAGGGAGAGAATGATTAGCTGGGAGCCATTCTGGAGACAGACGGGTAAGTCCAGAAGCCAGAACTGCTGCTGACTTCCTCCAGCAGCTCCCAGCTGGGTGCAGAACCCTGGAAACTGCTTCGACTGCGGCGAGCCCAAGGAGTCTGGTCTCAGGGCAGGCCTGCTGCACTTACTTACTACTCTGTCATACAGCAACCGCTGGTTTGCTAGGATACAGTGGCACAATTGGGGACTCTGTCTCCACAGACCATCTTCTACTGAACCCAGAGAGAATCCTGGAAGTAGACTATTTGTTTTTCTTTTTTGTTTTCATTTTTTTTTTGTTTTGCTTTGCTTGTTTTCTGGGGTTTTTTTTCCTCTCTCTCTCTTTCTCCTTCATTGTTTATATGACTGTGAAAGTAGTGTCTAACATCTTTGTGGGTATGGTTCTATTCTGTTCTTCCTTTTATCTCTTCCATCTCTCTTTTCCTTCAGTCTTCTGCACCAGTTTCCCCAAGTTGTGTGATCCCCCTTTGTCCTCAAACCTTACTTTTAATCTCTTTCTTCTTCCACTTCTCTATTTTCTCCTTAATTTCATTTTAAATTTGAACCCTAAGGGCAAAATTGACACATTATGAACTTACAAATAGCATATAATTATCTGGTTTGTTTTACATTTTGTGATATAATCACAAATCTAGTTCATACAGTTAAAAGTTGCAAATTAGCTCAGTTTGTTGTTTTCTAGGCAATGTTTAATGCTACTGGTAACATTATAGCCAAAACTGATATTATTGTTCTAAACAGCTGTTGTCCCAGTATTCCATGACTGAGATTAACTGAGGGTAACAAAAAATACAGTGGCATAGTGCCAAAGAACCAGCGACTAGGCCAAACAAGCAACAACTTCTCATCTCCAACAAACTGAAGAGGTAAGATTTTCCAACACTCAAAACCCAAAAACCAGCTACACCTGGAAGACACAGAGAAATAGTCATCATCTAAGGGTCCTAAATACTACCAATAAAGCAACCCACCATAGGCAACTTACAAGCATAACCCCAGGAATTAAACTAAAAAAAAGAGAGAAAATAAAATGAGAAGACAGTTAAGCAAAATGCAACCTCAGACATCTAGTTCACCAAAGGCAAATCTGGGGGGAAATGAGGTGGGACAATCTGAAAGCCACCCATGAGGTCTCTCTAAAGTGGAAACAACAAAAAATTGAATTAGGCTCTGGAAAAAGTAATCAGAAATAATCTTTCAGGTAACTGTAGAGATTACCAAAATATACACCATGCTTAGTGACATTAGAACAGACATAGACTAAAAATAGACAAGCTGAAGAAAATTATGGAAGATCAGCATAGGAAAGAAATGGAATCCATAAAACAGATTCAAGCAGACAGACAAAAGAATACAAACTCCACTGGAAATAGTTGAAGCAGATTAGGCCAATGTGAGGACAGGATCTCAGATACTGAAGACAGGCTTGCAGTGAGCAACCAGGAAAAGAAAGATTTCTCAAAAATAGCAAGGAACCATGAGAAATCAATCCAGCACCTGCTTGATGAGCCAAAGAAGAATAACTTAAGACTAATTGGAGTCAATGAATAAGCAAGAGATACCACAAATGACATTAAAAAATATTGACAAAAATCATGACAGAAAACTTTCCTGGTAGAGAAAAAGAATTTGACATGCAGATAAACAAGGCATACAACACTCCAACGAGCGAAGATCAAAAAAATCTACAGCCAGGTATATCATAGTCGAGATCCCAGAAATTCAACACAATAAAAAAGCTATTAGAGAAAAGAAACAAATCACCTATAAAGGAAAGCCCATCACAATTACAACTGACTTCTTAGCACAAACTCTCAAGTCAAGGAGAGTTTAAATTGAAGTACTCCAAGGTTCTAAAGGAAAACAACTTTCAACCCAGATAGATGTACCCTGCAAAAACTATGTTTCAAAATTGATGGAGAAATAAGATACATTTATGATAAAGAACATCTGAGGAAATTTATGATCAACAAACCAGCACTCCAAAATGTTCTGAAGGACATTCTAGACGGTGATAATAAGAACTACAGCTCCATGAACCCCAACAGAAGGAATCCACCAGGGAAGGCAGACAATTAGAGGAAGAGGGATAAAAAGGGGGAGCCAACAACACGCAAATAACATGACAAGGATAAGTAAATACATTTCAGTTATACCCGACAATGTTAATGGTCTCAATTTACAAGTCAAAAGACACAGACTGGGAGCCGGGCGTGGTGGCGCATGCCTTTAATCCCAGCACTCGGGAGGCTGAGGTAGGCGGAGCGTTGTGAGTTCAAGGCTGGCTTTGGCTACAATGCGAGCACAAGGCCGACCTGAGCTACATAGTGCAACCCTGCCTCAAAAAACTAGGGCCGGGAGTTTGGCTCAGTGGCTTAAGTGCCTGTCTGGCAGGCGCGAGATCGTGAATTCGATCCCCGGTGCCGCAAAAAAAAAAAAAAAAAAAAAAAAAAAAAAAAAAAAAAAAAAAAAAAAAAAAAAAAAAAAAAAAAAAAAAAAAAAAAAAAACACAAACGGGGGCCGGGGATTTAGGTAAGGGGAATAAAAGGTTGCCTGGAAACAAAAAGGTCATGAGTTCAACCCCAAGAAAAAAAAAAAAAAAAAAAAAAAGACGTACAGTGGAAGAATGAATCAAGAAGCAAGATGCAACAATATGCTGCATACAAGAAACACATTTAATTGAAAAAGAAGTTCACAGTCTCAAAGTCAAAGTACAGAAACCAATATTCCATGTGACAGGAACACAGAAAAAAGAAGGGGTAGCTATTCTATTTGCAGACAAACTGAATTTCTAACCAAGACTGATTAAATAAAGATTTGATACATCCTTGTAAAGAGAATAATCCAAGAGGAAGAGATAACAATCATAAATATATATGCAACAAATACCAGTGCACCCAACTCTATAAAACAATTACTAATGAACATGAAAAATCAAATGACTAATATAATTGTATTGGGAGACCTCAATACCTCACTGTCACAAAAAGACAGATCAACTAGGCAAAAACTCAATAATGAAATATTAGAACTAAGTCAAACTTTTGAACAAATGGACTTTGTAGATGTCTACAGAGTATTCTACTCCACAACAGCAGAATACACATTCTCCGTCTCACCTGGAATGTTCTCCAAAGTAGACCATATACTGACTCACAGAACATGCTTAAGTAAATGCAAATGAATTGAAATTATACCATGCATACTATCAGAAAACAGTGCAATGAAATTGAAAATCCATGACAAAAGAAACCACAAGAACTTCATAAATACATAGAAATTAAATAGCACCCTACTGAACAACCAATGGGTCAAGATGAAATTAAAGAAGAAATTAGACAGTTTTTACAATTGAATGATAATGACAACACAACATACCGGAACTTGTAGGACACAATGGAAGTAGTACTAACAAGAAAACTGTCAGCAGTAAATACCCGTATCAGGAAAAAAGAGCAAGTGCATATAAGCAACTTAATGTTGACCCTCCAACTTATAGAAAAAGAAGAGTAGGCTAAACCAAAAGCTCATATAAGGGAGGAAATTATAAAGATCACAGCAGAAATTAACACACTAGAGGCCAAAAAAACAATATAAAGAATCAATGAATCAAAGAGTTGGTCCTTTGAAAGATTAAATAAAATTGATAAACCCTTAGCCAACCTTATCAAAAAAGGAAAGAAAAGACTCAACTCCACCCAATTAGGAATGAAAAGAGTGAAATCACAACGGACCCTGCAGAAATCCAGAAACTCATCTACACCTACTTTGAAAACTTGTATTCTAACAAGATGGAAAATACAGAAGAAATGGACAGATTCCTAGATATGTATGAATTACCAAAGCTGAATCAAGAACATATAAAAATTCTAAACAATCCAGTATCAATGACTGAAATTGAAGATAGTAATTGAAATCCTATCAACAATGAGAAACCCAGGCCCTGCCGGATTCACGGCTGAATTCTACAAGAAATTTAGAGGAGACCTAACTCCACTCTTCTCAAACTCTTTAATAAAATTCAAAGGGAAACAATATTTCCAAACTGATTCCTGGAAGCAAGCATTACCCTGATACCAACATCAGAGAAGGACCCAACTAAGAAAGAGAATTACAGGCCAATCTCCCTAGTGAACATCGATGTAAAAATCCTCAGTAAGGTACTAGCAAACAGACAAGAGGATTGTCCACCACAATCAAGTGGGATTCAGCTCAGGGATGCAGGGATGATTCAACATACGTAAATCCATAAATATAATACACCATCTTAACACAGTCAAAGACAAAAATCATATGATCATCTCAATACATGCAAAAAAAGCTTTTCACGAAGTCCAGCACCCATTAATGATCAAAATCCTACAGAAAATTGGAATAGATGGTCTTTATCTCAATCTGATAAAAGTCATCTATGACAAACCAACAGCCAACATCATACTAAATGGATAAAAATTGAAAACTTCCTCTCTAAAATTAGGAACAATACAAGGATGTCCACTGTCTTAACTCTTATTCAACATACTCCTGGAAACTTTAGCCATATCAATTAGACAACAGAAAGAAAGATAGGAAAGAAAGAATTTATTTGCAGATGGCATGATACTATACCTAGAAGACCCCAAAATTTCCACCAAAAGACTACTAGATTTAATAAACAAATTCAATAACGTAGCTGGTTACAAAGTCAACACTCAAAACTCATAGCCTTCCTGTACATCAATAACAAACTCACAGAGAGAGAAATCAGGGAAACAATACCTTTTACAATAGCATCCAAAAAAAGAAATATCTAGGATCAATCTAACAAAGGATGTAAAAGACCCCTGCATTGAAAACTACAGTACTCTGAAAAAGGAGATTGAAGAGGATATTAGAAAATGGAGAGATATCCCAGGCTTTAGGGTAGGAAGCACCAATCTAGTGAAAATGGCCATACTTCCCAAACTGTTATACAGATTCAATGCAATCCCAATCAAAATTCCAATAGCATACCTCACAAAATTAGAGAAAATAATCCGAAAATTCATCTGGAACCACAAGAGACCTAAAATAGCAAAAGCAATCCTGGGCAACAAACACAAGATGGGGGCATCACAATCCTTGACTTGAAATTATACTATAAAGCTACTGTAACAAAAACAGTGTGGTATTGGCAAAAAAAAAAAAAAAAAAAGGCCCAAAGATCAACAGAACAGACTAGAAGATGTACAAACAACTCCAAACACACTAAGGCACCTTATCTTTTTTTTTTTATTTATTTAAAAGAAAATAGATACAAAAGATAGAAACAAAAAGTAAAAAAGACAACAACAACAGATGTGATACAATAACATTGTAGGTTTACACACTGTGGTGGTTGAAGTTTGACAGTAGTTACAATACTGCATAATGTTACCTTCATAGGGGTTGATCATATTGACACAGACACGAAAGATTTATCAATTCAGGAATATTAACTTTTCTTTTTCAATAGCTAATGTACTTAGTAATACAGTTTTTTTTAACTGTCTTATTTATGCATATTTATAAATTTATGTCTTTTTCCTTTTCCCTTCCTTCCTTCCTTTCCCCTTAGAATACCCTTGTTATCATTGAAATAACTACCCACAATATCAGGTCTAATATAATCAAGCTAAATAGTTCAGAGTGAAACCAATAAAGGATAAAAGAATGGACGTACATAAGAGATACAAAAAACTAAAGGAATCAACTAACAACAACAACATATTCTATACTGTAAAATTATAGGTTTAGGAATTTAGATGGTTGGAATTTTATAGTGGTTGCAACATTGTATATCATTACCATTAAGGGGGCTGTTCAGATTAACAGGTAAAGACATGTACAGTTGATCTGATCATATGAATATCAACTGTTCTCTCTCACCAGTTAATGCATTTAGTAGTATAGACTTTTAAACTATCTTATGAATACCCTCATATAAAAGTATGTCTTTTTTCCATACCTTCCTTCCTCGGTTCCCCTTGTAATACCTCTTATTGTCTTCAAACTAAATGCCCTTACCAATTGGCCAAATATAGTCGAACGAAATAGTATTGAATAAAACCAATAACAAATAAGGTAATGGAGGCGATACATAGTAATGCAACGTTGATTTCTATAATGCCTCATATTAGCTTCAAGGCAGTTGCCTATATCATCTGTTGTAACACAAACGCACTAAGATAGGTTAAAGTCCCTCAGAACAGAGCAGCGAAATTAATACCTGGTTTTGAAGCAAGGTGATCATATATCATTGAAGGTTACCCTCATAAATTTTGTTATCTTTAAAATAGCTGTCTTTGTCATCATTTATGATAAAGTTAGGCTGGTCAAGGTAGAATAAGATTAAACTAAACAGCTCACTGAAAACAATACTGGATTTAAATCCCATTGATGGATTATTCATTTGTCTGCCCTGCTCGGTGGTATCTCTCTGTCGCTGTTTCTGGAGCAGTAGACTTCTTTATCTCTCTCTAGAATGTCCTTCAGTATTCTTTGTAGGGTTGGCTTGGTTGTCATAAATTCTTTTAGTTGTTCTTTGTTGTGGAAGTATCTTGTTTCCCCGTTGATTTTAAAAGATCATTTTGCAGAGTACATCAATCTGGGTTGGAAGTTATTTTCCTTCAGGGCTTGAAATACTTCACTCCAAGCTCTTCTTGACCTGATGATTTGTGTTGAGAAGTCTGTCGTGATTCTGATGGGCCTTCCTTTGTAGGTAATCTGTCTCTTTTCTCTAATAGCTTTTAATATTTTGTTTTTGTGTTGAATTTCTGGAATCTTGATTATTATATGTCTGG
>RJWM01027674.1:0-26540 GCA_004363535.1 Dasyprocta punctata | reverse complement strand
GATTAAAGTCTTGGTTCCCAGGAGGCACTGTTGGGCGGGCTGAAACCTTGCAGACAGTGGAGACGTGGAAGGTCCTTAGGTCAGTGGGGACAGGAAGTAGTTCAAGCATAACCCTTAGGTTCTTGTAGGAAGACTGTTTGTTATAAAAGGAGCATGCCTGGTCCTGCTCGTCTTATGTTCTCTGCCCTTGTTCTAGATGCGACAGCTGGCTCCGGTGCCCAGGACCACCACCATGATGTCCTCCCCAAAACTGAGCCAAGCAGGGTGTCATGCCCTCCAAGCTCCAAAACCGTGTGTGAAACATTTTCTTTTTATTAAGTCAGTTGCCTCTAGTATTTTGTTGTAGTAACATGAAGCTGATCAATACACAAACTATTCCTAAAACTCAGCTAAGATCAAGTCAGTTCCTTGCTTTAACACTTAATTGGTTTCTCCCAGTCTATTAAAGAAGTCCCAAAACATTAGTGTTACCCACAGGACCTTCTCCACCTGACTCCGGCTCAACCCTCAGGCAGCACCTGCTGTTTTCCTTGTTTTGTCTCCTTGAAACTTTCTGCGTTGTCAGATTAGCCTGATCATCACTCCTTAAGCTTAAAATACTTTTCCTGAGTCTGCTCTTGCTGGAACCCTCTCTATTGCCCCTTAGCTGCAGGGAGAACTCCTGCTCATCCCACAGTGCCCAGCCCAAGTGTCATCTCTGCTCTGTGGTGCTTCCTGAGCTTCCATGGTGCTTTCCCTTTCTGCTCCTTTCTCTACCCTATGTTCGCACCAGGAGAATTAACTGCACCTGCCACTGTGCTCCCTCACTGTCTTAGTTACTCTTCTCGCATTGTCGAGACAGAATATCCAGCACTTAGAGTTGAAAAGAGGAAAGGTTCATCGTTCATAGAGGCTTCAGTGCATAACTGGCTGAGTCCAAGGGAGGGCGGCTTGGCAGAGGGGCATTTCAGAAGAAAAAGAGTCCATGGCAGCAGAGGACAGCAAGAGCAACGAGACAGAAGTCTCTCATTGTATGGAGGCTACCCGCCCTAGGGCAGGTGTAGCCCTCACACCCTGAATCCCAGCACTGCGCTATGAGTCAATCACACTCTAGATTCAGCCTCTGAAAAAGTCCTGTGACCACAAGAGGCTTTTGGGGGACATCTAGATACACACCGCAGCACTCACTAGATAGCATCTGTCATGGAAACTGTATGGAGTCTTTTGTTTCTCCACAAAATTCTCTTACTCACTATTTTTTTTTTTTTTTTTTTTTTTTTTTTTTTTTTTTTTTTTTTTTTTTTTTTTTTTTTTTTTTTTTTTTTTTTTTTTTTTTTTTTTTTTTTTTTTTTTTTTTTTTTTTTTGCAGCATCGGGGATTGAACTCACAACCTCACGCCTGCCAGACAGGCACTTAAGTCACTGAGCCAAACTCCCGGCCCTCTTACTCACTATTTGGATTAATATATTCAATTATTATTTCATGAAGTTCTGGTAAAGTAAAAATGTAAGCATTTTATGCACATATATGTGTACATACATTAATATATTTCCCCTTTTTCTATACCAGACTTTCAAATGCAATGATTTTTTTCTGATCTCAGAAGAAATGAGAGCCTAATTAGATGGGATTCTTGGTTTAGGCTGTGGGTGTATAAAATTTTGGCTTTCCTGAGCTGCACCAAGTGAAGAAAAATTATCTTTAGACAAATACAAAATGCATGACTAATGTGTACAAGTAACAAAACTTTCTTTATTTTTAATATTTTTATTACAACATTTAAAAAGGGGCAGCACAAACATAAAACAAGGGTGATATTTGACCCTGTTTTTATGAAACTATTGCATCAATGTCTGGTTCGATGGAAAGTGCTTGCCCAAGTTTAATAATTAAACAAGAAGACCTAGCTGCGTGCTTGACCATAGATCCCTGCCTTCACAGGAACACGCCGTGTAGGGAGGCTGGAATACTGTGACTCGCAGTTACTGAATCCTACTTGCCAAGCTGCACCAGCTCGAGTGACATCTGATATCGTGGAACAGGATGGGCTGACTGTGTGCGGGGTGTAGGCAGCCAGGGGATGAAGTTAGCACCACCCCGAGCCTGCCTCCCCACAGCCTTGTCATTGCTGCTTACACAGTCCACGCTTGCGCCCCACACAATTGAATCACAGAAAGCATCGGTAAAAAAATCATAATAATGCTAAAAGTTTATGATCTTGTGGGGCCACATTTCCAGCCATGCAGGGCTGTGTGCAGCTGGGCCATGGGCTGAACATACTTGTTTAGACTGTATCTGCTAAAACTCTGCCTGTAAAGAAACTGGGCCTAAATTATGGATCTCCGAAAAGTATTTGATGTGATTTAATGTAAGTATATATAGATTGTATCGGCAGAATGATAAAAGTAGTTTCCTGTACTACAGTGCAGAGGGTAAGAACAATGAGGAAAAAGTGCAGAGGTAAAAGAGAGGGCTGTACCTGTCAATATTTTCCACCCACATCATTCTGAAGCCTTGTTAATGATGCTAGGAATCCTCTAGCTCAGGAGCTGGCAGGCCACATCCAGGGCAAAAGCTGCGGTCTTTGCACCCAAACACAGCCCCTGCCTGTGACTGCCTTCCTGCCCCAGTGGCAGAGGCGAGGAGTTGCAACAGAGACTAAAAGGACAAAACTAAAAATGTTGGAGGAGAGGCAACGTGGAAGCTTTATGCTAATATGGATTGGAGACATTTTTATGCCCATATTTTGTACCTTGAGCAACTATTTCAAAGATAACAACATGTAAAGTATTAACTATTGTTATTTTCCTATTATTTTGTCATGAAATCTTGTTTTACCATTTTTCCATAAAATAATAAAAAACATGTTTACTCTCTGGCACCTCGCCGAACACATTTGCTAATGCTAGCCCTGAAGTTTCATTCTGTTTTGAGCAGCCTGTATGTCTGTGAACAGACGAAGGAACAAAGGAAAGGTGGCAGTTACACAATGGAGCACTACTCCACCATAAAGAAAGATAAGCTTGAGTCATTTGTAGGAAGACAGATGCACCGTGAGACCATAACATGAAATGAAATAAATGAGACACCCAACTTCAATATTGCATGGTTTCTCTTATATGAGAAACCCAGAGTAAAAATAAAGAGCAAAATAAAAGACAAATAAAAGAAGAAGGGGGATAGATCTTTCACAAAAGGGAAGGGACTAAGAAATGAGGGGAGGGGAGGTAAGGAAATAAAAAAGAATTGAGACGTGTCATGCCCATGCCCCAACTCCTCACAGGACATGTGATCATTATGCCCTGTGAACAGGCACTACTAAAAATAAAAATTTTAAAAAGTAATGCAGATACTGGTGCCTCATCTTAGCCTATGATTATCCAAAGGAATAAATAGTGGTCACGTGTAGTCCTAAGAAGCTCCCCCAGTGATTCTGATTATAAAGCCCTAATTTTTTCAGGAGTTATCCATAATTCATAGCAAGCCAACTGTCACAGCACAGGGAATGAATGTCTAAAGCAAACTACTATATTTTGTTTATCTTTGCACCCAGCGCACCTAATGTAGCACCTAACAAGTTCGCATGTTAACGCTACTTTTGCTGAGTGAATGACAGTAAGTGGGGAAAATGAGGCTGTGTAGATTGCAGATGTGACCAGAATGGACCAAAAAATCCACAATAGGTTGCAAGCACCTTCTCAGGCCCTGGACAGGTGCCCTGTTACCTTCTATTGAGATTTTTCTCTTTCAACTCCAACCCAGCCTAGAGAAACGTGCCACTGATTTTTTTAATGAGTCTGAAATAAAAAAAAAAAAATTTCCAAGAGTGTCAAATGATGCATGTCTTGGTCTGCAAAAACAGGGTCATATTCTCATTGCTTGGGACATGCAAGGGAAAAAAAATTCAGCTCATCATGAGAAATAGTGCAGATGGTATATTTGGCATCACCAGCCCGTGTAGATCAGAGATGCATTTATTTACATGACTTTGTTTGCACTGTGACCATTTATCTGGGCCCTTGCTCACATTTAACCTTTAAAAGGGTCAAGAGGGAGTGAACCATTTTGCCCTTGGGATTGGTTAGAGTGAGCCCCCTGGAGGGGAGAATGTTTGCATTTCCTTCTACCTGCAAAATATTCATTTCTTACAGCGTCAGAAAACATTTGGTTATGTTATCTCGTGGGTCCAGGAGGAGTGTGGAGTGTGCCAAATTTAAGAGCCATTGCCAAATGCCATAGTCTGCATGATGTAGGCAGAGCTCGCCAGTGGAACGGGCGCTAACTAGGAGGAGATTCCAGCCCTTGCCTCAGACGTGAAGAATCCCTGTTAGTCATTTCCAACTGGGATCATGCTGTTTGCCTTTGGTTATGAGAGGTCTTTGTTTCTGTGCAGAAGCACTGGGCTTTGGGCACAGCTGATTGACTGCTCTCTCTGACCCCTTTGGGGCCAGGACAGTGAGCTTGGAAAGCTGCAAATGGTCTTAGACGCCCCTCCCCACCTGCATGGCTTGGAGATGCTAAGAAACAGGACAGCGCCTAGGGAGAAGTCTTGGAGAGCGTGGTTCTGGAGCTGAGACCCTCCCCGGAGTGCTCTGGGAAGTGGGGACAGGCTGCTCCATCTGTGTGAGCTTTGGGTTCCTCATCTTTCAGTAGGAATCATCCTCGGGTTGCTGAGATAAATGTGCTATGGGTTGGACGCTCACGCATTAATGTCTTTTGAGCTGGGGTGTTTGGGAAGTAACTGGGATCGGATGAGATCATGAGAGTGCCTTCCCCAAGATGGCATTAGTGGCTTTTCAAGAAGGAGATAAGAGACCCAAGCTGGCAGGAGTCTTGCCATGCGATGCCCCATGCCAGCTCTCCAGAGAGTACCCACAGGCAGTGGGTACCCTCGCCACAGGTGCCCCATCTCTCCGGAGCCCCTCAGCACTGGGAGCTGAAGAGCCCTTCCTCTACAAACCGCCCAGTTTGTGATATTCAGTTATTGCAGCCGAAAGCAGATGAAATCCAACTGAGATAATCCATACAAAGCATTTGGCCCCATCACTGGTACAGAGCAAGCTCTGAACAAAAGTTTTGTTGTTTCTTTTTTATCAGGTATGACTGTTATTGTCAGTATCATTATCGTTGATATGCGTGTCTCATTCAGTGCGTATGGTGGTTGAGAAAATCCACTGACTGGCACTAACGTGCTCGGTGGCTATCCAGAGCTGGGTAGATGTGAGGAATTATAATATCAGGGGGAAGGAGAAGCAATTGCTCATCACCCCTGGCTGGGCAAGCCCATCTCAATGGGACACTAGTCTTTGGCTCAGAGTGCCCACCCTCTAATATTCCTTTCTCGGGCCTGAGGGACTGGTGAGCATCGCTGGGAAGCTGCAGTGCGGATGGTGCAGAGCAGCACCGAGGAGGAGGTGAGGTGCTGCTGGGAAACTTCCTGAGCACATTCAGGCTGTCTTCCCACTGGGTGTGGTGTGCAAAGGGGGTTCTTCCAGGGGACGGTGCCTCAGAGCCGCCTCCCAGCCCTGCACACGGGCAGAACCGCCCCTTGGTTTGTGGGAAACTCTGTTCTCTCAACTGGCCAGCTAACCTGCCGGTTTCACCTGACAGGTATACATGCCTTTCCGTTGCACCTAGACCGCGCTGCTTCGTGAAGGAGGCCGAGGCGGAAGGATGGCAAAAAAAAAAAAAAAAAAAAAGTACTGGGGATGTAGCTTAGTACAGTTGCCCTGGGTTCAATCCCCAGTATTAGTGAGAAAAAACAGAAAGTGAAAAAAGATTCTTGTACAGCATCCTCTATCAGTTTTCATGAGAAGTCTTCAATTCAACTGGAAGAAATTCCAGATGCTCAAAGTGACAGCCGCTAGTCATGGCAACAGTGTCTCAGAAACTCCATGTCACGTCTCCTGAGGTGGGGTGGGCAGGCCGTGGTGACCAGCCAGGCCTGGTTCTCCCCACTGAAACACTCACCTGTCAGCGCAGGAGGAAGATGGGTTAATCAGCACTACCAGACCAGCCTGTTTTCACACCGCCTCTGCCTAGTTCTGGGCACATACCAGGTGTTCAATAAAAATGTAAGAGTAGTATGATAGATGACGTTTGTCCAGCCTGGAGGCCAGGCCTTGATAGGAGTGCTTTATACATGTTAGTGGATTTTATCCTCACTGTAAGTCGTGGAGTATTAACATTCTTCTCATGTGCTTTGGAGGTGAGGAAAGGAGGCTGTGAGAACCTGGGTGACTTGTTCAAGGTCACACAGTGGGGCGTGGCAGAGCCAGAAATCCAGCCTAGGCCGTTGACTCAATGCCCCAGAACCGTGAGCCTGCGTGGCAGCCAGGGCTGAAACAGTGCTCAGCTTTACAAAGGGCACAGCATGAATTTCAGGGAAGGGTCAGCTTCCATGTGTGCTTGACAGATTGAATTTTTAGTCTAGGTCCAATATTCAGTACCTTAGTAAAAATTGTGCAAGTTGAGGAGTTTATAGCATGTGGAATAAAACTTGGTGATTGGTGTGAGGCCATGAGAGAAAGGAGGGAGGGAAGAAAGGAAAGAAGGAGGGAGGGAGGAAGGGAGGAAAAGATGTGAAACTAATCTGGTGGGTAGATAGACATGGGGCATGTGCATGTGTTTGCTGTAGAGATGGTAAGAAGATGAAAACATCCTTTTAGTATACAGTCTCATATTTTTTCCATATCTTCCTGCTCCCTGTAGAGTGCTGTCCTCAGAGAACACCCGACAGTGACCCAGCCCTTTCCAGCTCCCATTTCCTGAACATGGTTCCCTATCCCCCAGCATGCAGGAGAGGGGGCCAGAGTCACAGTCACATAGAATGGGTGTCCCCCCATGAGTGTCCTCCTTGCAGGACCAGAGGGACGCTCCACTGGGCAGTGTCTGCAGCCTGGACAGGGAACAAATGACAGCCAGACTCTTGCCACCTGGCCACACCTCAGTGCTGGATGTTTCCACCTCTCAGCTCCCAGGAGTAATGGATGTGGGAAAACCACGCGAAGATGGAGAAACTCTCTTTAACCATAAGCCTATTCTAGCGTGGCCTTCAGAGCAGACTGGAGGGACGGCGTGGCTGTCACCATGCCCAGGGAGGCTGTAGAAATGTGGGACAAGGAGCCAGGTGGCTGAGGGGCAGCGACTTGCATGGACCCAGGACCACTGTCAGGTAGCACTGTACTGAGGAACAGGATGGTCGCCGACAGCTGGAGGGTGGGAGAGAGAGGAGAAGGGAGATTTCGGCCTGAGAGGGAGAAGCATGGCACACACGGGCCCGGAGAGCAGAGAGACGACAGGAGACACCCCAGGACAGGTGAGGCTCAAGAAGGGGCGGGGGCTGTCGGGGGAGAGGGGTGTAGTGCAGCAGAATGAGCACCTCTGGTCGAGGCAAAATGTTCTTCAGTGATGGAGGGAAAGTCAACCTGGCCAAAGAAGTCTCCTAACTGACCTTGAGATCCAAGAGACAGAGTTGATAACATGACTTGATAAGTCTTTTTCATAGTTGGGATTTGACACTGGATAACTGAATTAAGTACACAGCTGGGGTATGTTTTTGTTCATTTGACTGTCTTAAGAGTGCTGAAGGTTTAACTGTGTTCCCTAAAATCCATGTATTGAAGCTCCAACCCCTCAAGGGGACTATATTTGGAGTAAAAAGGTCATTCAGGCTAAGTGGGGTCCTCGTGGTGGAGCCCTGGTAGCATTGGCATCCTCATAGGTGACACTGTGCTTGCCGTCTTCTCTCTTCACCACACGTGGGTACCATAGGAAGACACCCTCACCAGACACCCACTGGGCAGGAACAAGGATCGTGAACATTTGGTCTCCAGAATCGTGAGAAAATAAATTTCTATAGTTTAAACCAGTCTCTGATATTTGGCTATAGCTCTCCCAAGTAGAGACCTATGACAGGGGACTGGGGTGGGGACACGGTAGGAGGCTGTGACCCAGGCTCAGAGACTGTAGCCACAGGATGTGGACCTGTAACATCTGGATTTCTATACGGTGCTGAGAAGTTGCAAAAATGGTCTGAGTCCCAGAGTTTGCATATGACGTCTGTAGCTTATTCTCAAGAACCTGCAAAGTCTTTGCGTTGTGTGGAAAGGAACTCTATTAAAGCAAAGTGAGTGAGAAAGAGACTCAAGAAACAAAATGCTTACATTGGCCTACAGAAAGGAGAATGGTTGGGCCAGCTGTGGTATAAAATATTTCCTTAAAATAAAGCAGTCATTTCCCTTTAAGCCAACTCCAATATATATTTTTTAAAAGTTCTTCTTTAATAATCAGAAACTTTAACTTACTTTGAGTCAAACTTCAGGTATCATGTAATCCTTTACAAAGTATATGTTTGTGTGTACAATCTCCAGAAGATGGGAAATTTTTCAAAAAGGATGGGCTTATTCTTGTATGAAAAGTAACAACCGTCATTCTTCAATACTAAATTCTCAGTGTTCAAATGTTTTATCAATCATGCATTTTCTTGTTTTTAATCATTGTTTTTTGCCTTGAAGATTTCTGGGAATCAAGCGGTTCATGTCCCACATCTGAAATAAAACTCAACAACCTGAAAACAAGAAAACAAAAAAACACAATCCAATTCCAAGTGGAGTCATATAAAGTCAAACACCAGGAAATGTTTTCAGAGGAAGAGGATATTTTGTTGATTTTGGTAACTTAGTTTTCTTTTAAGGAATTATAAAGAAATTAACCCAAGGCTTTATTAGAATAGCCCAATAAATGGGTTGACTGCTTGAACCTCAGACGAGAGTGGGGAACCCAGCTTTTGCTGGGCCAGCTACCAGCTACCATCCAGTCTGCGTTGAGAGGAAAATGATTGCATTTCACTCGTGCTCAAGGACAGGACTGTCCCTAACTCCTGATACCTTGCTCTAGACTATTATGGATCCTCTCCCTTGCTTTCTGGCCATCTTGATTTTCAGTTTTTATTTTTCTCCTTCTCTTTTTCACTTTTTAAATGCTACCTTTTGCAAAATAAGACTTGAAACATTTTAAATAAAGGGCCATAGGAAGAAAGCATTTCAATTTCCCTTTTGTCAGGAACCAGTGCTATAATTTGAACAACGAGGGTCATTTTTGGTAAGGAAAAAAGGGGCCATGAAGAGCAGAGTCAAATCACAAGTGAAACGCATGGACAAACCAAGTGGTGGGTGATGTCAAGATTGGGGTTTAGGGTATCTGGGCTTGTGTCCCTTCTTCCGGGCCAGCTGGTAAAATCACAATGAACTATATTGGAGGTGGTGGAAAATTCTGACCACGCTGAACTTCATATTCATGAGAGTCTTGAAGAGAAGGTAGTGTTAAGTCAAGAAGATATAGAAGAAGTCCTAGACACCGTTGAGTGCAATTGAGCGAACCCAAACCAGACCCATGAAAGAACCCACTTCCTCTTGCACCATGGAGGAAGCCCTCCCAAAGGGGGAGCCATGAGGACTGTGTGCCGAGCACTAAGAGAGGCGTTTTAGGCCACGGTGTTCTCTACGACACTCATCGTCTTTTAAGGACAGAGCATTGGACGCCGAAAGAAGTTGAGGACTAAGTGAAGGTCGCACCTTGCGGGTGGTGGTCAGGAATCACCTCTGCTCCGACCCGGTTCTGGGAGGAGAGGAAGGAGGATGCGCTGCCCACTGCCCTTGACTCTGCTCCGGGGCAGAAACCCACAGCTTGGTTGGTTACTCCCAGTCATGCATCTTCTGGCTGCAATTTCAGGCAAGGGATCTGAGTTCCAGTTGGCAGGAAATTCCGTAAACTTACTGGCAGAACATGGATTAGCTGCTGTCTCCTGTGGCTACTGTCCTGGGAACCCTTGTGCTCCTGAAGGAGATGGTCTAAATGCAAAATTGAGTAAATATAAGCACAGATTGGAGAGGAAAAGGGGTCACCGGGTAGCTCCCTTTGGGTCATTCCGTGAGCTGACTGCTCACTCCTCTCCTTCCTAAAACCCTACAGTGTCCTCAGTAACCCACGGGCGAAGGCTGAGGATGGGCGTCAGGCGCAGTACGAGGTGCCGGTCGTACCAGCTAAAGAGAGAATCTCCTCTCTGCCCTGAGATAAACGGTGACACTCGCTGGCAGGGCATTCACAGGCCTGTGTGTACCATTGCCTCTTCCTTTCTCTATGTGTGCTCCTTAGAAGCAAAATTTCTGTCATTAATCTTTGTGTTCTTCATGCTCAGCACAGTGCTTAAAAGTGATGGGATAAAGAAATAAGGAAAGGATGACAATGTGCTCACGGGCTATTACAGGGAGGCAAAGCTAAAAACAGGTATGTCCTATAGAGAAGCTGTGATAGAAGTCCACACAAGAGTAGAAAAGACAAAGAAAAGTGACTAGCTTGGAGGAGTGAGTGGTGGTCAGGACGGGATTCAGAGTAGGTGATTTTTGAGATAACATTAAAAATAAATACAGGTTGGCTTACAAGATAGCTGGGGGAGGAGATGATAGAAGTGGTATGGGTAGAAAACAAGGTACGTGAATATACACAAGTCATAGTGACCTGGGATAACAGTGTGAATGATAGAGAAATGGAACCAGACAGAAGAATGGTGACAGAAGGTTCTAGAAAATAGAATCTGTTTGCCCAGCCAAGGAGTTTGTGCTTCATTTCAAGGGTAACAGAGCTGTTCCAAGAATTTTCAGCATGAAGGTAATTTAAAAAGAACCATTGTGCTTATAAAAAAAAAGACTTGAGTTGATGACAAGGTTCAGAAATGTTTGGCAAGGTCAAGTTCAGGCAGACAAGTTTTTTAAGGAGTAGAGAGAAAGTGGAAGAAGTTTCTGAGCAGGGAGGCTTTCCTGGGCAACTGGGGAGCAGCAGGGCCACCAGAGAGGGAGGGACCCGGAAGAGGGGAGGCAGCCGGCAGGCGACTAGAGGCAGGGAGACACCCAGTTTGGCTTGGGGACTGGGAACAGTTGTGTGACTCACAGCAATGGAGGAGACATAGGCAAGAAGATTGGGGGGGTACTGAAAGGGGAGTTTTCAGATATTGCTCTGAGGTGCACCTTGGCTCCTGGCACAGTGGGGTGGGGTGTCCAGTCTGTGATGTGCAATGCCAGAGAGGCTGGGGTCAGAAACGAGACCTCTGGAGTCCACAACACACGGACTAGCGGGGAATCATGAAGGGAATGAGATTCCCTGGGAGCAATCACATTCTGCTGTCCTGAAATCAAACAGCACTAAACAATAAAACCTGGGAGCAGAGGAAGGGAGGGGTCAACATTTAAAAAGCAGGCAGGACTGGGTATGGTGGTGCATGTTTTCAATCTCAGCTACCTGGGAAGCTGAAGTAAGAGGATCACAAGTTTGAGTCCAGCCTGAGCAACTTAGTGAGATCTTGTCTCAGAATAAAATTTACAAAACAGGGCTGGAGTATGACTCTGTGGTAGAGTTTGCCAGCAGGCACAAGACCCTGGGTGACATCCAGGAAAGTGAGGAGAATGAAAAGGAGAAAAAGGAGAAAGAGAAAAAGGAGGAAAAGGAGCCAGGAAAGGAACTCTGGGTTTCTACATTCATGACTGAGAAAGACAGACACAAAGTAGTAAGAAGCTAGAGACATATAAATCTGGAGAGAAAACTTAAAGGACTTTGAAGTTTACAAGTCAATGATGAGAGGTTGAAAATACAGTAAAGGTAAACACAGGTCCAAAGATGGAGGGCGGAGAAGAGTAGATGAAGGGTGATGTTGTCCTGGAGGACAGGTGTGTGTTCTTATGAAAGTGAAGGAAAGGTGCACACTAGGAAGAGGACAGGGAGGACTCCAGAGAGAGTTCTAGAGTAAAGCTGGGCTTTACTCTAGATCCTCTGCAATCCTTGGTTTTCTCAGCAAACTAAGATCCAGGTCCAGGTTTTAGAAGAGGGCTCTGGTGGTGGGAATGCACTAAGGAAATGTATGAAGAGATGGAAAAGCAGCTTTGGGAACTGGGCAGAGACTGATGAGATGGAAACACAGTAGGGAATTGGAGGGTCCAAAGGATTCCCAGCTACCTCCGCATTTCCTTAAAGGGAGATAAGTTTCTGACTGTCAGAAAAAGAACAGAGATTTCCAAAGCACATGAAATCAGCTAAAGGGTATATTTTGTTTTAGCAAGTTATGAAAACCCACAAGGTTTTAATATCAAGATAAAAAAATAGATGCCCAGCAAATGAAGCATTGGAAGACGTTAGGACTGGAATCACTATTGTTCAAAGACGCAAGATATGGAGACAACTACCAAGGATGGGAGGTAAAATCAATGAGATGCTGCCCCCCGTCTCACTGAGGAACCAACACATAAAAGTACTTCGTTCTTGAGTGCCAACAGAGGGAACTGCTGTGTTGGAAGAGGACAGACTGGGAGATGGTAAGAGCTGGGACCTACACTTCAGCTGCCTGGTGGGTAGCAGCTCATCCATGGGGCTGTGTCATGATGGGTGGATGGCCTGCCTCAAAGCAGAGGGCTCTGTGTCCAGGGTAGCAGGAGAAAAGGGAAGAGGCTCCTTCTCTGGAGAAGCACTGAGTGTTAAGTGGAAAGCCAGTGTCCAATTAGAAAGAGCACTGGATCGAAAGCTTGAGTTTCCTTTTCAAAATAATACAGACAATGTCCTGGGAGGTCTAATCAAGATAGTAATAGATATGTCCGTATAGAGATAGATGATACATATTAAGCATCAGTCATCAATTTTTTTTAAAAAAACTATAATCTAGCAATTGAAATGCTCTAGTGTGATATGATTTAAAATTTCTTTCTGAAACTGACAGCCAGTATTATACTACAAAGTAAAATAACAAAAGCTTTTTTATTAGAGGTAGGGGCAAGATAAAGATGAAGGTTATCATGATTATTTAACACTATTCTGAAATTACAGCCAATGAAAAGGGGTAGGAAAAAGAAGCAATAAACATTATTATTGGCAAAGAAGGAAAAATTATCATTATTTACAGACAATATGACTATCTAGAAAACACATGAGAAAAACTGAAACATTATTTGAACTCATTAGAAAGTTTAAGAAAATGGTCAGTTATAAAATTAATACACAAAGTTTTATATGTCTGAAATTATTAAAAAGCATAATAAAAAAGTGCATGCCTACTAAAGTAACATAATGTAAAATACATAGGTATATATAAATTGTTTTTTCAGGAGCTACGTCGGAGACCTTAGAAAATCTTACTGAGGGACATTAATAAAACTTAAGTGCACTAAAGCTCCTATGATGTACATAAAAGATAAGGTATAATATGAATAAGATATTGATAGTTCCTGAACAGATATATTCATTTAATGTGATTTATAGGCAAATTCCCAATTGTTTCATGAAACTAGCTAAAGTTACCTTCATACTTGAATTATGAGAACAACCAGGAAAAACTCTGGAAGAATGAGGGGAAAATTATGCCACCAAAGTTAAGGACTGTTGTAAATACACATTTGTGCATTCATAGTTATAGGGCCAGAAATGGACTCTAGCATAATTAGAAGTTAGAATGCGGCAAGGTTGGAATTCAGATTGGTGAAAGAAGAGTTGGTTGTCCATTGCAGGAAGCCAAGATCAGTGCTGGATGCTGCAGCTGTGTCCCCTCCCTGTACCCAGGAGGCTCCATCCATCTCCTGAGCATCGGCTGTGGTTCTCATCCTGCAAGACTACTCTTCTGGCCCTGGGGCACAGCCTCTGCTGACCCCGTGAGTCACAGCGGAAGCTACAAGAAGCTCTGTCTCCCAGCTGGCACCCAGTTGAGTCCACAGAACTAGATTTTCTCAGCAGTTGCCTGGCGTATTTGGATAACACGGCTCCAGAGTGCAAGCTCTCGCCATTGGAAGAGAGAGCTGATAGGTCGATTCCTCACCTCTCACTCCCCCTCTATGCCGTGGAATTCTTGCACTGGCTCCATCGCCCTCCTGCTTGACATCCTGATGACCGGCCAATAGCTGTGCTTTCCTGTGAAGCGAGGCCAACCTCCCCACAGCGATGCACCCCCTTGATTCTCTTTCCTCTGCCTCTTCTTGTTTTCCCTTCACCCTCACTCTAAGGCCCTGAGGTTCCCCCCCACCCCACCGCAACCTTGAACTTGCAAGTTACACCTCCGGTTCTGCTTTGTAAGCACCTGGGCTTAAGTCACATTGCTCTTCCTGCCTCACACCAAAATGAATCACGATGGACAAGAACATCACAATGTGAAACAAACACAGAAAATATCAAAAAGAAACTATTCATTTATCTGTCTATGAACATGAATGTTGTTGAGGTGTGAAAAACCTAATGCAAGCATTTAATAGCTTTGATTTTATGCAAATCTAAAATTGCTGCAGTTTAGAAATACCACAAACAATGAAATGACGTAGCAAAAAGGAAAATACTTGAAATTTCTTTGGCAAAAATAACGGTGCATGCTAATAAGTTGATACAAGTTTATATAGTGCTTATAGATCAACAAAAAGACTCATAAAAGTAGACTAAGAATTGAACAAGTAATCCACAAAGAAACAGATATGATTAAAAGTGTATGAAAAAGATATTCAGGCTCACAAAAGTGAAGAAATAATATTAAAAAGAACAATGATTTATTGATTTATCTTAACACATTTGCTAAGATTAAAACCAAAAGCAGTCCCCAAAATTGGGAGAGAGAGTTGTTACAAAATACTGTGAGGTCTATAAACTGTTATGCAAAATACTGCGAGGTCTATAATCTGTTACACTCCTTCTAGAAATATATATATATATATATATATATATATATATATATAAGCACACACATGCATACATGTATGCATGTATATGTATCTGTACATGTATAAATAGTGGTACCTTGGTTCCTTCCACGATTCTGCAAAAGACGGCCATGTTGGTGTTCATATAGGAAAGATGGTCACGATTATATTTGTTACCTGATGCAAGGTAACAAACAAAAAGAAAATTTTGCCAAATGCTTCTGTTTCCAAACCAAACTGTTCACTAAAAAAAAGTTCATGAACAGAGGTACCATTGTACAGCAGTGCATACACAAATACTGTCAAACTGAGACTATGAGAGATTCTTACCACCTATTAACTCTAAACAGATAGGCCCTTTTAATTTATTATTATGAAAATAATATCTGCTACCTCCTTGAACTTAATGGTTAATGAAAGTATGACAATGTTTAAATATATATATTTAATGATATTCTTACTCTTAAAGATGATAAATCTGCATACAATAATTTATATTAAAAAACGATCAGGGAACTAAGATTACATCCAAGGACATTCAGAGCAACATTTTGTACAGTGGTAAACAACTAGATATGAGATAAATTCAGAGCAATATTAAAAAAAATAGCGTCAAGCGACTGGAAACAGGATAAATACCCAAGAAAGAGACCATCTAAATACATTCCTAGTAAGACACGATTTTCTGTATATATTTGAAATTAGGGTTTTGAAAATGTGGAAGTCTGTAGGAAAATGTCTTTAAAGTATGCCAGAATAAATAAATAGTCTGCTCTCAAAATTTTTTGAAATAAAATTTCACACATAAAAAGCCAAAGTCCTTACCAACCCTCATCTCTCTTTTTGCATCCTCTCTTAGACAAAATTAAATTAAGCTAAACAAGAACTATAGGCACAAGCATTGAAAAATTTATGGTAAACCTCTCAGATATTTTTTTAGAATAGTTTTTGCTAATTTTATAATTACAAAATACTACTTTAAAATGATTTGAACCATAAACTTAAATGTAAAACTAAATCTATAAAGCTTATAGCTTATCTTGATTGTCGTGGTGGCTTTACTGGTACAATCATCTGACAAAATTCATTGAATTGTATGCTTTAAACAGTTATAATTAATAATATGTACAGTATAGATCAATAAAGTTAATAGGAATCATTTTGTCCTGTATTGCTTGGTGAATGAGACCTACCCAATTTAATTACTCCTTTGCTTTTTGTCTCTTGTCTTATTTAATATTACATTGCTGAAATAGACTTAGGCACACAACTGCAATTGCTTCTGTGGGGTGTGTGTGTGTGTGTGTGTGTAACAATAACCAAGAAAGAAGAGATTAAAAATGTCTAAATGCTAGATTTTTTATATAAAGGAAATCTCTAAGTCCTGGAATCCAGAATCCAGGTGGGGTGCATGGGGCTTGGAACACAGTAAAGACAAGACACTGGGAAATCTGAGGTGGAGCCCAAGGGGCTAATGGAGGCAGGCCTGGCCTTAGAAGTTCCACAAACATAAAGCGGCCTCCTCAGGCGAGCGTTCTGGATGGTGCTGGTGGCTGAGGACAATGGGTCATCCCATAGAAATCACCTGAGAGACGAGTGAAGCATTCAAGAGAAACGCAAGGGCTGAAGGATACGCAGGAAATGGCCGGCCAAAGGAAGCGTCTGCTGCCCTTTCCTATGATGCACGCGAAGAGGGCTGCTATAGCTGTGCTCTGGTCATCTCCACCCCAATTCCTCATCGGACCTCACAGGTGTGTGACAACCTTGCAGACTCCCCGCATGGAGGGATTACGGTAAGGTTGCCTGTGCCCTGATTCTGGTGAATCTTTGGCTTTGGTAAGCCTCATCAAGTCTGGGCGCTCTCGGGCTGACGGAGGTGCAGTACCCCCGGGGAAGATCCATCTCCATCCAGCAGCCTCCAGGGAGGTAATGCTAAAAGCGTTACATCATTTTGCATATAATGTGTCCATTAAGGAGCCTTGGCTTTCTACAGGCAGAAAATGTAGCTCTGCTAAGGAGAATCCCATGTGCCTACTAAGTAGGATGTGAGTTTGGAAGTGTTGCTGAGAAGATCTGTGCCAAATAAATTTTATTATAATGACTTTGGTCTGTATCATCAGTCATAGATAATTGTGCTACAGCAGACATGACTTTTTTCCAGAGACAGACTGTTAGAATGCATGACACAATAATGTCGCGATTAATCTGACCTAGCTCTCACCAGAGGGTCAAGAGGTACCAATTCATGGGCTCCTATAAGTACTAGGAAATGATACATCAATGGATTATTTGAAGGTGAGGCATCAATCCTAAAATACGTTGTTAAAAATAAATGCCTGGAGAGAGAAACACTTGGATTTCAGGACCCCCAATAAACAGGACAATTAATAGATTATAAATGGGACACACTTCTGATATTTTAATTTCTGATTTCAGAATTTAAACTCAGGTTGCTGATAATCATTATTGTATCTTTACTGAGGTTACTGCAAGATTCTCCTCCTACATTACACTTTCTTCTGCTTTGTAAAAATGGGTACAGAAATATGTATTGGGAAGCGAGGCTTTCCTAATATTAATCAACTCATCTCCGTGCAGTCACTTGTGCACTTGATTAACTTTAATTGCCAAAATAGCAAAAAAAAAAACCACCTTTGCTATTTTTTGATGTTTTATTTTTGATCATGGTTGTTAGGTAGAACTAAGAAAAATGGGCTTTGAGAGAGAATAATTAGCCAGCTAATCAGTTAAAGTTTGCTTATATTTTCATTTTCAAGGAATCTGTTGGTTTTAACTGAAATATTCTATTTCCTTTGAAGACATCAGGGTCCTCAGAAGGGTAGTCAAGCAAGGGAGTAGAGGTGTTATGTCAGCAGGGAGAGGCTTGGGAATGGGGTCCATGAGAGATGACTTGAATCTCGGCTGGCCTCTATCCTTTTTATTAAAGCTAAGAAAGACAATGAAATGTCCAAAATGCTAGCAGTTATGGGGTTTGGGGGTGCATATCCTGGGGGCCTCTAGAAACATAGTATCATATATATGTGGGTCCAGTAGGCTTAGGGAACTCTGTTCTAAGGGTTTTGCATTTAATCTTTACATCAACTCTATCAGAGGAATATTATTGTTCATTTTTTACATGAGAGCAAAGAGACATAAAGTAATATATGCGTATTCACAGAAGCTAAGAAGTGGGGGAACAAAAAATTTTGATGCAGGAAATGGGGGCTGAGATGCAGGTGGGTGTCTTATTATCAGGTGATTCATAAAATCAGAAGTTGTTAGCATGGTGTCCCCATATAATAGATGCTTAACAGGTGTACATAAAGTGTTAGCATTAATTTATTTGGACAAACACAGCTGGTCCATAGATTTTAAGGTCTCAAGTCAAAAAGAAATGATAACGGTAAAAACAGAACATTATTAACCAATGAACAAGCTTTTTGTTCAACACAGTTAATATTGGACCCAATTCTGGAAAGCAAAGTGACACAGATCTGTGTGGAATTCGAAGCCATCTGTGAGGTGGCGAGGAAGACGAGAGTGTTCCCCAAATAACATCAGGATTAGATCTCATTTCTTTGGTTTACCCTTTTAATTTTAAAACAATCAGTTAGATCGATACCTTTGGAGTGGAAGTGGAGAGATTGAATATTTTAGGCAACACATTAAAAAGTAGACCAATAGATAAAACCCAATCACTTGGCTGATGGCCTCCAGTCGATGCTTGCATAATCAAGCAGGACTTTCTAACTGGTTATTTTCTTGCAGACTCAATATCCTTACTCTTTTGCTAAAAAGTTTATGTAAGGGCAAATACTGAAGTGTGGCCCATTAATTTTCCTGTTTGGAGTGTGGCGGCAGTGGGGGGCGGTGACAGCCAGGAGCAGTCTGTCTAGAGGACTGAAGAATTTTCTTAGTCTTAGTATTATACAGCTGCATTTCCCACAGTGTGACTTTTACTTGGGGAAGGGGGAGGGGCATCTTACAAGTGCCTTTTATGGTTGGGGCAGAGGCAAATAGAAACACACCTTGCTCCTTACTTTTAACCTTTGTGCAAGGTATATCTTATTGGACTTGTTTTGAAGAGTCATCCTTAGTGGTATATAAAAACCATTCTTCTATTGAATCTGATACCTTAGAGACCATCATTGCATAAAGAAGACTGGTGACTTTTCAAACAAATTTCTATTTCACTTCATCT
The DNA here is from genome assembly GCA_004363535.1 of Dasyprocta punctata. Classification (NCBI taxonomy): domain Eukaryota; kingdom Metazoa; phylum Chordata; class Mammalia; order Rodentia; family Dasyproctidae; genus Dasyprocta; species Dasyprocta punctata. The sequence goes on along the minus strand of RJWM01027674.1, from coordinate 7,646 downwards.
TTTTTACTTTTTAATTTTCGTCTCTTGCTTGTAACTTTGGGAAGACTGTTATCTGGGCTTACATGGTTAATAGCAGCATACTAAAGCAAATAATCACCTTCTAGTACTTCTTTCAGCATATTCTAATTTTTTAATGGAGAAAATGCATTCTTAAATTAAATATGCATAATAAGGAATACTAATAATAAGAATAAAGTGGAATATGTGAGAATGAATCTAGTGTTGTAAGCAAAATGCATTTGATTTGCTAAGGATAAAAGCTGGCTGGAATCAGTAAGAATCACTGCAAAAAAGAAAAGCCTCATAATGTTCATAAATTGTCCATAATTGTATGGATTTTAAATATAAAAGTTGGCAGTGGCAAAAGCTAAAAGCCATTAGGAGAGATACTATTGTGCAATACACCAGGAGCAGCAAGTCACAATCTTATGGAAAAAAAAAACAAACCCTAGCTAGAGTTTTCTAAAATTTTGATAACTATACTTGAGATCTGTCTTGATGTTTACCACAATGCGTGTATTGTTCGGCATGGCATGGCCTAATGCATATATGATTCATATTTGCAAAGAGCTACTAATTAACATGAATAGTCTTCTTCCATGAAGGTCGTTTATTGCAAAGTTCTTTTCTTTTCTGTTTTTTTTTTTCCTTCTAGCTGAATATCACTAAAGGAGTCCTCAACAACAGCCATTAGTTTAAAAGACCAGTCTGTTTTCTGTTGACATTGGGTCATAGTTTTAAAGTCTTTTTCTTATGATAAGAACTCATAAAAGTAATATTTAAAGGCAAGAGAGAGAGAAGGAGGAAAAAGGGAGAGAAAACAATCTTTCTGACATTGAGGAGTATACCACTCCAATGGATTCTTTAATCTTCAACATCAGCTTCTTATTGTAGTATTTAAGAATTATTTTGCTGAAATTATCAAACTTTATTTAAAATGGGATCAATTGGAAGGTTTTCTTTTTGATTTAAGTGAAACTGGTAGTAAGTTTTTATTACAAAATATTTTTTTAAACCACTTAGCCTGCATGAAAGCCTTGTATTCGGGACTATTTGCCTGATGGGTTGCTACCAGATAAAGTATTTGATAAGTATATACTGTGTTCATCTATACATTACTATAACAGACACCTGAGGCAAATCAATTCAAAAAGAAGGAAGATGTACTTAGACTCACTGTTTTGGAGGTATCTGTCCACAGCTGACTGTTCCCATTGCTTTGGACCTCTGGGGAGCCAGCACATCATGGTGGAGCAAACCGCTGGGTTCACTCCATGGTGTCACAGAAGCAGGAAGAGAGATAAGAAGGGTCAGGTCCCAGTAGCCCCCCAAGGCCACTCCCCCAATGTCCTTACTTCCTTCTACCAGGCCCTGCCTCTTGAAGGTTCTATTACCTCCCAAGGGAACCCTGGGCTAAAGACCAAGCCTATGTCACAGGGGCTTTTGGGAATCATTTCAGATTCAAGCTATTACACGTATATTCTTTTTGCTGGTCAATCTGGTGAGAAGAAGTACCTGAGAATTTGTCAATTCTGTGCATTTTTTCATGTCTGAAGACTGCAAAAATATCAGGTGGCTACTTTTGGGATGATTAAATCATCCCAGAAAAGACTGTCTTTTGGAGAGATCAGGCAGATGTTCTCACACTGAATTTGTAACAAATATTTTTGTACATCATTTTACATTTTAAGTAATGTAAATATTTTATAAGTTGAAATAAAATAATAAATACCTAATCATCCCCTAACCCTGAGCTCTTTCCCCCACATATCTCATACTGCCAGTTAGTCAATGAAAGGGAATCAAATGTGGGCAGAACAGAGCCAACCCTCCAAATAGCACCCTTACTGCCCGCCTGGTACCTCCATTACTGGGGTAAAGCTATAAAAGTCACTAACGAAGCATGGTGGCACACACTTATAATCCTAGAACTCAGGAGGCCGAGACTGGAGGATTGCTGACAATTCAAGGCCCGCCTGCGAGACAGTCAGCTCAAGGCCAGTTTGGAATATGTGCTAGACCTGTCTCAAAAAACAAAACAACAAAATGTCTGCAAAAATCAAACTGGGCCCCTCTGATATATTTATAATGTTTGATTGTAGATGAGGCATGGTTTTGTATTCTTTTATTTTAGGATGTTCCCTTGGAATCACAGTATCATAGGGTGTATCTCTCTAACATGGGGCATAAGGACAAGAGTCTGTGTGACTATGGGAGGTAGAGGGGTTGCACTAGCATGATGATTGGGAGAGGATGGAACCCTGGAGTTAGGCACAGAATGGAGGGCAGAGCTTGGTCTATGATGGACCCAGGACAGGATTTCATGGAGCTAAGCCCTGGGGCAAGAACTTAAAGACAGACATGGTTGGAAAATGGGCTGGCTAGGACATTTTGAGCTTACCCTCAATGCAGCAGGGATTGTGGTTAAAAAAGGGTAAACTGAGGCCAGGAAAGGGGGAACTGAGATCTGAAGGTACTTGGATTGGAAGGAGTCATTGAAAACTTTTCCTCAGGGAGACACTGGCTGTGGTATAAACCTCCCTACTCCAGAACGCCCTGCCTCAAATGTCTCTGTTGGAGAAGTCTGATTTTATCATTAAGAAACCTGTTCCATAAAAGTTGGACTCTTTCCTCTCCAAATGGAACTTTGCCCTGCACAAAACCTGTCTGGGAAGGACAGGCAGCTGGGAAAGCCAGAGGGGAAGGAGGGGCAATATGGGAACAGAAGAGCTCTCCTGTGAGCAGGAGCGAGGTGCTGTGCTGCATTTTCGTTTGGGAGGTTTAATTCTTCACGGTTTGCTTGGCTGTCAGAATGCTTCACATTTTTATTTGTGCACATACATGGTGATCATCCTCAAGACGGAGAAATCTGATGGTGGGTCCCTTGGTGCCCTTGTTTGGAGCAGATGTTTCAGTCAGGGCTGGGCTTCCCATGGTCACCCCAGAGATGTTGTAAATTGTACTGAGAAACATCCCTCCTCCACCTCCCCATTCCACTTCCAACTTGTTAGAGAAACAAGAAGGATGAAGTTGAAATAGACAAGCCTGACCCATCCAAGGAGCACTGGGCCACAGCCATCACAATCACTCATAGCTCTCCTGGAACACTCGAAATAGACAAATTCCCCTCAACAGAATAATGAGAAAGAGAGAGACAGAGACAGAGCAGGGATAGACAGAAAGAGAGAGAGAGAGGGAGAGAGAGAGAGAGACAGAGAGAGACAGAGACAGAGGCAGAGACAGAGAGACATAGAGAACAAGAGACATAGACAGTGTCTTGGTTACTGTTCTCTCATTGCTGGAACAAAATACTGAACACACAAAATTAAGGAAGGAGAGGTTTATTTAGCTCACAGTTTGTAGAAATTTCAGTTCATAATCAGCTGGCTCCAAGACAGGGCGCTATTGCACAGGAGCAACAGTTCAAGGTGGTAGAAGATAGGAAAAGCAGCAAGAGCAAAAGGGTGGGCAGAACAAGACTCTTATTCTCCCTTGTATTGTAGGCAGGCTACCCGCCCTAGGGCATGTGTAGCACGCACACCACCTCCGTGCCCTCCTCTTGCACAGGCTCAGGATATTTACTAAGTGAGGACCCTGGCCCACTGCTGAGTCACTTACACTTCTGACTTTCTCAGATTGACACAATGAATAATATCCTAGAGCAGTAAGGGCATGTCCTAAACACACTAGAATGCAGAACTGCTCAATTCCTTAGTTAAGCTTCTTTGACTTCTCAAGTTGACACAATGCATCAACCATTACAGAAGGAGACAGAGAAAGAGAGACAGACTGGGATCATCAGTGTGGAATAGCATTGTGGAACTGGACTCAGAGCAGTGGAACTATCCTGTCGCCTGTTGGGGGGTCTGTACTGGAGCCACAGAGGAAGCAAAGAGGAGTGCAGGACTACGTCTCCACTCGCAGTACAGGAAGGGTCATGGCACTGTGGGTCTGTTCTGCCTTGGACAAGAATCCTCTCATCCTGCTTACCAGAGCAGGACCGCATCGCTAGCATCCCAGCCCCGCAGGGCCACCTCACCCCTCCTTGAACTCCCGCAGTCTGCACATCCCAACTTGCTATTTGGGCTTCGAGGGACAGAGCTGAAGTCAGGGTGGCAGGGGGAAAATTGGATAAACAGTCACAGGGTCTCTGGGGAGAATTTTTTTATGCAAACATCTGTTTCTTGCATTTGGCCACAGTGAGACCTGGGGGAAGAGGGGCCGCCAATTGATGCAATCAGGAAGATACAGCATCATTCTTCTTTTTCCAGGCAGAGTATAAACCTGTTCCTTCCTGCGCAGCTGAGGGAGGAAGCCCTTTCCCAGTCTCCTCTGGTCCTGGGTGAGTGCCCGGAGCCCGTTCAGGTGGGACCACGTGGAAGCTTTTTCTGGGACTTTGCTTGGTTCACTGTCCACTTGCTAAGGGTGTGGTCTAGGGGTATATACTGGCCTCTGTCACCAGTACAGAGGGGAAACTTGGGAACAGGTAAGTTACGATGACCACAACAGTCGACAGCCACTTGGCGCTGACTGTGGGATCTGTTCTAGGCCCGTTACGTATGTTATCTAAGCCTTGTAACTATTCTACCAGGTAGGTGCTCTTCTTACAGCCCGTTTAGGCAGGAAACTATGTAAGCACAGAGAAGACAAGTAAGCAGCTTAAGGTCACACAGGAGGAACTGGCTCACTTGGAATCAAATCCACACCTCCCTAGCTTTGAAGTGCACCCTCTGGGAGACCGAATGTGTGAGGAAAGCGAGGGTGGGAACCAAGTGCCTCTGACCCTGCAGTAGGAATAAGATGTCCAGCAGGGAGGCGTACCCGGCCCGTGGAAGGGAGTGTGGACAGATGTTCTGGAGGTCTCCACACGCTTTGTCTCAACCCTGCTTCTACCTCCCGTGTGGGGTTGGCCCCTGGGACTTAGGGCAGGTGCAGGTTACAGGGGTCGCCCTGCGTCTCTGCGGAGAGTGTCCCACGGCTGGAAGGAGGAAGTTCCGTGGCAAGGGGCTACCAGAGGGGCCACGCAGGGAGGGGGTGACGGGCACAGGGGACCTGGGGAGAGAGTCCTTAGCAAAACTCCTTCCTCTTGCGGATGTCATGTGGCCCACATCTCACCATTAATTATTCATTTCTTTGGATTTCTTTGTTTCCTTTTGTTTTGTTTTTTGAGATAGGTTCTTGTCATGTGGCTCAGGCTGGCCTTGAACTCACTGTGTAGTGCAGGCTGGCCTCTGACTCACAGCAATCCTCCTGCCTCAGCTTCCTGAGTGCTGGGATTACGGCTGTGGATACCATGCTCAGCACGGACTTCTTTCTGTAATAAAGGCAATGAATCTTAGACTGAAAGGGCTGCCTAACTCAGTGCCTTTAAGCACAGAGCTTTAACAGAGGAATTTCTGTTCTGTATTTCTCTGTCCTGACTTAGATTTGCAGCCTTTAATATAAAGGATGTGGAATCTGAGGAACTCTGGGGCCAGTAAGGGAAGGAGGTCCTCCTGCCACTTAACCTTTGCCCTTCCCCCCCACAAGGCGTCACCTCTGAGTCTTTGAGCTGTGGAATTTGCAAGTAAGAGAATACTTAAGCAATGATTTAAATGAATAAAGTCTTATTTTTTCTTATAAAAATAGACAAGAAGGTAATGGGAAGGGTTGGTTTAATGGTTTAGAGACCTCTGAGCCAATTTCCTTTTGCTTTACTTGCTTTTTTCCTCATGATCTAAAGAAGGCTGCTTCAGCTCCATCCATCCTACTTTTGCTCAGGGAAAGAAGATGGAATGGCAGCAGCGGCCATATCTGTCTCCTGAACTCAAGAAAATAAAGGCTTTCTTCAAAACTTCCAGAAGCCTTTGGCTTAGGTCTTCTTGGCTTAAAATCTGACACATGGTCCCTCTACACTGTGAAGAACTCTGGGAAAACAAATATCTAGCTACCCACACTTTCCCTCCAAAGAACACTGGGGCTGCAGTCTCAAGGAAAACTGTGGGGTGGCTAATAGGTCCCCAGCAAGGGAAGGCGTAATCTGACCACAGTCTCTTCATGCACTCCCTGAAGGAGAGCATCACATTTTACAGTTTTCATGGTGGAAGTTGCACATGAAACTAATTTATGCTAGGAACCAAATGGCTTCCTTTGTGATGACAGCAAGGGAGTGCAGGTTACAGAAACTGCTGTTGAAAGGAAACTGAAAAGGCTGGAACAGGTCAGGATAAAACGGCTGGCGGCTCACAGACTCCTCCGTGGGTTCTGAGTGAGTGGTAGCAATGCATCTCGAGCAGGGATCGTGTTTTCTGGAACAAGGAACCCACGCACGGCTTCTTAGCAAATGGCACTTTGTCTAGCGCGAGAGTAGCGCAAGTTGTTCAATGCAATGTGTTTTGCCCAATGATGGGAGGAACTGGTTTGTTGTAGCAAAACTGAACTTAATGGAGATAGTATGGAATGGGGTGGAAGCCAGCTCAGTTAAATGTGTTCAAAACACACATGCATTCATGTACACACATACACGCACATACACACCCATGCACACGCCCATAAGCGTAACAACCTGTGTGTGGTGCCAGCTCTCTCAACACCTTTCTGCTGAGCAGAGAACTCAGCCGGGCCTCCCCCTCCCTGCCTGCTCCACAGCCAGGGGCCGTGATCACACCTGTCCTCAGGGACAGTCGGGCAGCCCTGTCAGTGGCGAGCCGGACTGCTTGGGGACTCGTCCTGAAAGGCAGTACAAAAAGAAATGATTAAGCAGGTTTCTTTTTGTGTGGTTACTGTTTTGCTTCTGAAGAGATAGGAAATTAGGAGATATGCCAGATGGGTAATTAATGTGATTTTAAATTTTTATATAGAGAAAACAGGGTTGTAGCTTGGACTTTCATTTGCTTTTTTTTAGTTACTTTAGTTCCATGCAGTTAGAAACAAATATCCTAAACCAGGTATGGTGGCGCACACCTGTAATCCCAGGACCCCGGAGGCTGAGGCAGGAGAATGGTGAGTTGAGGTCAGCCTGGGCTACATAGTGAGTTCAAGGCCAGCCTGGGCTATATAGAGCGACCTAATCTCTATCAATCAATCAGTCAAATGAAAAGCACCTTGCTCAGAGGGTTGCCATCTTCTAGATAGTGACGCCAACTGAGTTCAACCCTATTTTTTTATATTTATAGATGGATAAGCTTTATTTGAACATCTGCTTGAAATACAACTTGCCTGATGGGACGGGAGAACTGTGTGCACCGTCAGGGCTGGGGGTGTCCAGCAGAGATGGGTCCAGGTCCACATGGACCTTGGTTTCACCGAAATCACAATTATAAAAACATGTTGTTTCTATACTAGACATATGCCTTTATATAAACTATATAGTATTTTAAATGAGACTGGGATTGAACACAGGGCCTTTGCACTGAGCTACATTCCCAGCCCTTTTTATGTTTGTATTTTTGAAACAAGATCTCACTACATCACCAAATTGCCCAGACTGAGTTCCAACCTGTGATCCTCCTGCCTCAGCTTCCCAATGCATGGGGACTGCAGGCATGGGCTACCACTCTGGGCTAAATTACATTTCTTTGCATGGTAACATCAAAAATTTTGAAAACCACTGCCACAGGGTTAGAAGATGAGAGAGGGTGGTAGTTACTCCTCTGCTCCCAAAGCCT
>RJWM01027673.1:0-26527 GCA_004363535.1 Dasyprocta punctata | reverse complement strand
CTAGAGAAAGCATTCCTGAAATTCATCTGGAACCAGAAAAGACCTAGAACAGCAAAGGCAATTCTGGGCAACAAAGGGAAGACAGGAGGCATCACAATCCCTGACTTGAAACTATACTACAAAGCTACTGTGATAAAATCAGCATGGTACTGGAATCAAAACAGACCTGAAGATCAATGGAATAGATTAGAAGATACAGCCACAAGTACCAACACACTTAGCCACCTCATCTTTGACAAAGGGGCCAAACATGTACATTGGAAGAAAGACAGCCTCTTTAACAAATGGTGCTGGAAAAACTGGCTTTCATATGCTGTAAACTAAAACTAGATCCGTGCCTATCACCATGCACTAAAATAAAATCAAAATGGATTAAAGATCTGAATATAAAGACAGAGACACTAAACTTACTAGAAGACAGAGTAGGTAAAAATGTCGATGACATAGGAGTAGGCAGAGAGTTCATGAACAAAAATCAGATTGCATGGGAAACACTTCCCAGAATCAACACCTGGGATCTCATCCTACTAAAAAGTTTTTGCATGAAAGTAGTTCTAAGTGGGAAGTTTACAGCTCTGGGTGCTCACATCAGAAAAAGAAAACAAACTAAAAGATTAGTATGATAATGCACTTCAAGGTCCTGTAATAAGAAGAACAATCCAAATCCAAAACTAATACAAGGAAGGAAATCACAATGATCAGAGTGAAAATTAATGAAATTAAAACAAAAGAACAATACAAAAAAATCAATGAACCAACAATCTGATTCTTCAAAAGAATAAGGAAAATAGAGAAACAATCTTATGAAAAAAAAGAAAGACCCAAATCTACATCATTCTTAATTTAAAAAGGCAAAATCTCAGTGAACACGCCTGAAATCCAAGAGATTATTAGAAACTACTTTGAAAACCTATATTCCAATAAATTGGAGAATCCAGACAAAATGGATAGATCCCTAGATATACATGAATTACCAAAAATGACCCAAGAAGATACAAAAATCCTAAATAATACAATAACTGGTAATACAAGTAAAGCAAACAAAAACAAAACCAAAACTCTGCCAATTAAGAAAAGGCAAGGACCTGACGGATTCACTGCTGAATTCTACACCAACTTCAGGAAGATCTAGCATCAATACTCCTCAAACTCTTTAATGAAATTGAACCAGAAAGAGTACTTCCAAACTCATGTCTTGAAGTTAGTGTTACCCTGATTCCAAAACCAGACAAGGGCCCAACCATAAAAGACAACTACAGGCCAATTTTGTTAGTGAACATAGATGCAAAAATCTTCAGCAAGGTACTGGCAAACAATGCAATAAACATCAAAAAGTTCATAAAGAATGACTATGTAGACATCATCCCAGGGATGCAAGAATGGTTGAACATATGAAAATCAATAAATGTAATATACCATATAAACAGAAGCAAGGACAAAATATTACATGATCATCTCAAGAGACACAGAAAAACCTTTGACAAAACCCAACATCCATTCATAATAATGCCACTGAAAAAATGGCTTTAAAAAGACCTTATCCTAATCTGATTAAGGGAATTTATGCCAAACCAATTGTAAGCATCATATTAAATGAGGACAAACTGAAATCTTTCCCTCTATAATTAAGAATAAAACAAGGATGTTCACCATCACTACTCTTGTTCAATATAGTACTCAAAACATTAGCCAAAGCAATCAAGCAAAAGAAAGAAATAAAGGGAATATACATAGGAAAGGAAAAGGTCAATTATCATTATTTGCAGACAACATGATCTTTTACATAGAAGACTCAATAAATTTTAACAAAAGACTCATAGAATTAATAAAGAAATTCAGTAGTATAGCAAGACACAAAAATCAGTAGCATTCTTGTGCACCAGTAATAAATTCAGCAAGAAAGAAATTATTAAAACAATACCATGGTCAACTTTAGAAAGCAGTCTAACCAAGAAAGTGAAAGACCACTACTACAAAAACTATAGTGCTCTGAAAAATGATATTGAAGAGGACATCAGAAAATGAAAAGATATCCCCTATTTCTGTATAGGTAGTGCTAATAAAATCCAAATGGTCATACTTCTAAAACTGATATAAAGATTTAATGCAATCATGATCAAAATATCAATAGTATTCCTTGTAGAACTAGAGAAAACAATTCTAAAATTCATATGGAACCAGAAGATACCCAGAATAGCAAAAGCAATCATGGGCAGCAGGAGCAAAGCAGAATTACAATCCTCTATTTCAAATTATATTATAAAACCACAAAGATTTTTAAAAAAACAGCATGATACTGGCACAAAGACAGACATGAGAATCAATGAAATAGAATAAAGGGTGCGGAAATAACTCCAGGTACATTCAACTATCTGATCTTTGACAAAGAGACTAAAAATATACACTGGAGGAAAGATAGCCTGTTTAATAAATGATCCTGAAAAGGTTCACTATCCAAGTGCAGAAGATTAGAATCTACACCCATATCTCTTGTCATGTACTAAACTAAAATAAAAATGTCTCAAAGATTTAAATGTTAAAACAGAAACACTTAATCTGCTGGAAGATAAAATAGGTAAAACTCTTGAACACACAGGAATAGGTAAGGATTTTGTGAACAAAGTCTCAATTGCACAAAATATAACATCAAGAATCAATGAACGAGATCACATCAAAGAAAAAAACCAACAGAGTCAAGAGGCAATCTACAGAAGGAAAAAAGTTGCCAGCATTCCTTAGACAGAGGACTAATATCTAGAATAAAGATCTAAAGAGCTAAAATAATTAGACCTCCCCAAATAAAAGATCCAATCAAAAATGGTCAAATTAAATGACCAGACACTTCTCAGAAGAAATACAAATTACCAATAAATATATGAAAAAAATGTTCGACATCTCTGTCCATTAAGGAAATGCAAATTAAAACACTGAGATTCTACCTTACTCCAGAAAGAATGGTTATTTTCAAGAAATCAAGTAATAACAAATTCTGGTGAGGCTGTGGGGTGAGGGAATCTTTTTATATTGTTAGTGGAAATGTAAACTAGCACAACCACTATAGAAATCAATATGGAGATGCCTCAAAAAACTAAAAGTAGAAATTTCACTTGATCCAGCTGTCCCTTTCAATAGGTATCTTCCCAAAAGAGTTAAAGACATCATATTAAAGAGATACATTCATACTCATGTTTATAGTAGCACAACTCATAATAGCTAAATCTTGGAAACTGCTTCTATGTCCACCAAAAGATGAATGAATAAAGAAAACGTGGTATTATACACAACAGAATACTACCATGCATAAAGAAAGATAAATATGAGTCATTTGTAGGAAAATGGATGCATTTTGAAGCCATAATGTTAGGTAAAATAAATCAGACACACAAACTTAACTATTGGATGGTTTCTCTTATATGAGAAACTCAAAGCATATATAAACAGCAAAATTAAAGTTAGATCATAGGAAACAGGCAAATCTTTTGCAAAAGGGAAGGAGACCAAGATGTGGAAGGAGGCATAAAAAAGAATTAATATGTGTTATGTACATGTATCAGCTCCCCAGGAGGAATGCAATCATTATGTTCTACAAACATATATAAGTAAAAACAAGAAACATAATTTTAAAAAAGAAAGAAAATCAATAGATCTAGAGATCATTCTGTTAAGCAAAATAAGTTGAACTCAGAAAGACAAATGTTGAATGTTCTTTGTAGTATGCGGAATCTAAAAAAGATGACAAGAAAGTAGAAGGGAGAGTATTATCAGACAAGAAGAAAGGAATAAGAGGGAGAGGGTACAAAGAAGAGTAATTTGGAGAAAGATATGAGCAAAATATACACATTGAAATTTTCCCTGAAAATGTGAAACTAACGGAAAGGGCAGGGCATGAAGGGATATGGGTAGAAAATGACCAAAGTACGTTATGTGTATATAAATCTGCCATAATGAAACCCATTAATATGCATAAACAATAAAAACAGTGAAAAACATAAAATAGGTAAGTGACTTGAACACATATAGATCATAAAATGATGTATTAGATTGTGAAGAACAGTTTTCGACAGTGACAAGAGAAGCAGTAGTTTGAAACTTAAGGCTAATATTGGGCTAGTTAGATCTCCGCTATGTCCCCTGGCTAGTTTTCTGATGCAAGAACAAGTAAGCAAACAAATAAATAACTGGAGTATTTGGATAATTCGAGGGGATGGAGTAAAACTATCTCGCTAGACTTCCCACACTGAGTTCAAACCAAGGGCAAATCTGGTTTTTCTTTCATAAAAATGCTTAGTGAAACATTAGAAACACATTCATAAAAAGAAAATCTCAGTTCAGAGATAAAAGAAGTAAGGGAACTCTAAGTGGTAACTTCAGAAATGAAAAAAAAAAAAAGGTGACCAAAAATTTAGAAACTTACTGGATGGCTCAGAACAGAGAGAACAAAGGAAAAGATACATAAAATTGACTATAGGAAAACAGAAATTATCCAACTGGAACAAGAGAAAGAAATAGATTTGGGGAAAAAGTAAACAGAGCCTCAATGACCTCTGTAACTACAATGAAAGATCTAACATTCACTCTTTCAGAGTCCAAGAGAAAAAGAAAAGAGGTAGGTGAAATGAAAAAACTTTCGAAGAAATGATTAGAAATTTCCAAAATTTAGCAGAAGATATAAATCTATAGATCTAAACAGTTAATAGCTGAATAAACTTGACACATAATAAGCTCAGAGAAATACACATGGAAACTAATGTGTAATATGAGTCAAACTTCCAAAAATCAAAGACAAAAATTCTTGAAAGTAGTAAGAAAGAAACAATCTCTACGTTGGGAGGAGAGCAATATCAGCAGATTTTTCATAAACTGTGGACACAGAAGAAATCGTATCAAGTAAAAATACTCTTTGCTTAATGTGAAAGACATTGAGACACTTTTAGACATTTAAGAACAACCCATGGGCATGTTATAATAAATTGCTAAGGGAATTTCTTGAACACACAAAAAATGATCAGAGAACAATTTTGAGATATCTGGAAAGGAGAAAGAATGATTGAAATAGTATAAATAAGATAAACACAATAGGCTTTTTTTCTTGAGTTTTCTAAATTGTGTTTGGTTGAAGCAAAAATTATAACACCTTCTGGTACTATTTTAAAAGTGTAGAGAGGAAATATCTAAGATATTTGTATTATAAGCAAGAGAAGGTGAAGCAACTTAAAGGGAAGTAAACTTTCTACACTTTATTCAAACTGGCAAAATGCTAACACCAGCAGACTTTGATCAGTTACACATGTCTAATAGAATAGCTAAAACAACTACTAAAAAAAAATCTTTGGAATGAGATACACTCAAAGGCACTGTAAAAATTTAAATGAAAATCTAAAAATAATAATTTCAAGTAATCCACAGTAAGGTGGGAACAAAAATAAAGAGACAAGAAAAAACAAACAGGAAACAAACAAAAAGACAGATTGAAAATCCTAAAGCATCAATAGACACATACAACATTTTCAGAATGGCAAAGCTGAGCACATGGAGAACCAACTAGTAGTTTCCTGGGATTAGGAATGAAGTCAAGGAGAATGGCAATCTTTATGATGATTGAGGATTTTCGTGTCCAGCTAGCAGTGCTGGTCCCACAGAGGGACACATGTGATGGACCATCACTGATGTGTAACACAACCATACCAAGGTCAGTCTCCTGGTTTTAAGGTTGTACACAAGATGTTACCTTTATGGAAACCGAATATAGAGTACATGGGAACTCTATCTACTATCTCTGCAACATTCTGTAAATCAATAATTACTCCCACATAACAAGTTAACAGAAAAAACGTTATGTCTGAATGCTTTTGCCTGGTTTGTAATATAAGATCAGATATCTTTGATAGCAGAACTCAAGGGTCTCTCCCTGCCTTTCACCACCATCTCTGACACACCCTCGCTCTTCATGGATTTGATAATTAAAGGGAAAAAAGTATCATTTAAAAATTTTTTTTGACTAGTTTTATTCTTCCAAGGAGGTAACATGTTTTCTTTGGGACAGCTTATTGCTTGTTCCTAGGAGAATTTAATCATTACTGTGGTTCTGTTTTGGTAGTAAAGCAGAACTTGTTGAGGAGCTTGACTGTGACGAAATAAACTCAAAAAACACTGAAGAGTTAAAGACGGTCTTTAGTAGCATGAGTTGAGTGTGTGTATTTATAACAAGACAGGGCTGTTTTCTTCAGGGAAATGTTTCCGTAAGATTTCATCTACACTGTGCCTGGGTAAGATCTGGTGTTCTTAGGGCCCCTTGTGCATTTTTCAGACAGCTGTTTCCTAGTAAGGTAGAGTGTGGGAAGGCAGGAGGTGTGTGATTCCCTTGCTGTGAAGGAAAGATGGGGTTGGTGGTTGGATTACATGGATGCTGCTCACGGGTGATACCATAGACAAGGGTCTGGAAAGTCCCAGCACAGGGTGATTTGTTCTGGAGAGCTTGTCCCTGCTGCCAAGCTGCCTGGATTCAAATCTCAGCTTCCCATTCCCACTTGTGAAATCACGGATGTGTTACGTAGCATGCCCGTGCCTCAGTTTCCTCAAATGTTTCATGGGAAAAAGAATAGTAACTCTTTGTAAGCATTAAAAGACCTAATAGTCATAAAATCTAAAATAGTTCCTGGCTCACTGTATGTTCAGTTTTGCAGGTTTACTGCCAATCTAGTGTATTGTGAACATCTCTTGGAGGACACAAGATAAGAACAACTTCATGGGTGACCTGAGAAACTCTGGGGACAAATGAGAAAGAGCGAAGGGGAGGAGGCCTCTTGACTGTTCTCCTGGGCCCTAGTGCATACAGACAGCCCCTGGAAATTTCCCACTGGTGAAGGCACATTTTCTTTGGCTACATATATGTGGTCAAGGATATAAAGCAAGGAAGGGTCAGGAAAGGGGCCCTGAGGCCAGGGTTGGGTTTGTGGGCTCTCAAGAGCAGTTAATTCTGGTGGAATTGATGAGCTACTTTCATTGTGGTGTGGATTTCTGAGCTAGTCATATTCTTTTCACTGTGACTAAATACCTAGGTAAATGATTTTCATGGGTTTGGAGGTGTCAGGCTATGGTCACCTGGCCCTGTTGCTTTGGGCCTGTAGCAGTAGAGCTCATCATGGTGGGAGTATATGCTTACCTTATAGCAGCCTGAAAGTAAAAACAGATAAGAAGTAGCTGCGTTTCCAGTATCTGTTTGTGCTAGTCAGCTTTCCTTTACTGGGTCAAAACAGCTGACCCCTGCAACTTACAGGAAGAGAGGTTTACTTTTGAGCCAGTTTCAGAAGTTTCAGTCCATAGTCAGCTGGTTCCAAGGCAGAGACATCATGGCAGCTGGGCATTGTGGAGACAATCCATTCAAACCATGGTGGTCAAGAAGCAGAGCAGGTTGGAAAAACCAGAAAGGAAAAGGCCAGGGACTTCTTTCTCCAGCAAGGCTCCACCTCCCAACAGCCCATTCATCTACGAACTCAGCAATGGTCTAAGCCCCATCTCCCAAAGCACCAGCTGAGAACCAAGTCCTCAGCAGACTGACCTTCAGGACAGTCAAGATCCAGACCATGATTGCTCTCCCCTAAATGAAGAAATAAAATTAATGAGATAAGCTGTCCTCAAAAATCGGATGTCATTAGACATTCTAACAGCAGCACAGTGGGGTACTTGTTCAATCATGTGAACTAAATGTGTGTACATTCCTGATCCTTTTGCTAATATCTCAATAGCTATTCAAGATATTAGACAACAAATCAACGACACGTCAAACTTTAAGATTCCCAGGACCTTAACTTTATCCACCTTATGAGAAGGCATTACTATCTGCTCTTGGTGGAAATCTTTGTTAATTGTACTCATAATTATCCTATTGATTCTATTATTTGGCCCATGTGTACTTAATTGTTTTTTTGGCTTTATCTCCTCAAGATTTAAAGCTGTATGCCTACCTGATGAAAATGCCTGCTGTCTAAAAAGGGCCTTTAGATAGACCCACTGTAGAGTATCTCTGATTGCCGATCAACAACTATGACCCCTTTCAGCCTGAAGAAGCAAGATCTGTCATCGCCCATTTCTCCCTCATGGCAGTTCAGGGTACTTCTTCAGCAGGGGAAATGTTACAGGCAGGTGAGTTAATTAGAAATATTATAGGCAGTCAGACAGGGCTAGGCCCTCAAAGGAGTCAGTGCAGAAGACCAGATACCTTTACCTAGATACCTTGTTGGGGAGACAGACACCTCTGCTGTGGGCAAAATCTCAAGATAAAATGCAAAACAAGTGCAACCACACCCTAAGTATAAATATCAGGGATTGATATTCTAAATTGGTATAGATTACCTTGAGGAAGCTAGAAGGAGCCATTAACCCAAACCCTTACCAGCAAAGACCCTATTCTGTATTCATGCCCGCTTGCTATGTAACTCACCTCCCTATTTGATTCTGATTTAATCCATTTTACCTGAGCAATTACACTCATAATCTTACTGGTTGCCCATAGTTCTGTCCCACTTCATGCCTGCCTGCCTTGCAAGTTCCCATTTTTCCCCACCTTGGACCAATCTCATCTTGAGGTTTTACTCTATAAAAGTCCCTAGAAAAGACTGAATCTTTGGCAACCCACTCGGGACCCCTTCTGTCTCTCTCTCTCAGACAGAAACTTTTTTTGTCTCAATAAATATATTCTGCTCTTAAAAAAAAATCCAGACTATGGCAACAGAAGAGCAGCACTGCTTGGTGACCAACCCTTCCTGCTGCTGCAGTTTGGCTACGCCCATCTTCAGGGTGATGTGAACACTGTGTCTTACTATTTCTTCCTGTCTCCCTCTCTTTCTTTCTCTCCTCTTCCCCTCTTTCTCCTCTCCTGCTCTCTTCCCCACCTCCCCTCCTTCCTGGTTGATATGAGGTGAGCGATTTTCCTTTACCACAAACTATCTCACTATAGGCCCAAATGCCCCCAGGCCAAGTGACCATGGACTAGAACCTCTGAAATGAAACCAAAATAAATCTTTCCTCCTTTCAAGTATTTTGTCACCTGAATGAAAAGTTGACCAACAAACAGCCGATCATTTCTTTACTGCAGTTGTTAAATAACAAAACAGATGGAGCACTGTGGTGTTTGGGGAGCAGAGTTACTAAAGGTCAGTACCATAGCTTTGTAGAGAACCCTCTTTTCCTCTCTTATACTGTATGCCAGCTACCCACCCCAGGTGGGTGCAGCACTCACTCTGCCAATCCCAGTGCTAGACAGCGAACCAATCATAAAGGTGGCTGGACTCAGCCACCTTTGAAAAGCCCACCCCTCATAACCATGTGAGGCTTTGGGGGACGTTTAGACACAAACCATAGTGGAATTTTTAATTTCCTGGACCTGTGTTTGAATCTGTGTCATAGATTCTATTTGCATCTTATGTTGGGACTTCATGATTTACTCCAGTATTCTAAGCTTCTCTAATTTTTTAAAATACTTATCTTCTCAAGAATCACTACCCACATTCTTCATTACAGTCACCATCTCTGCAGTTATCTGAGAAATTATTTTTGTAAAATTTATTTAAGAGAAAAAAAGGCACACATAACAAAGACAAAAAGCAAAAGAGACAAACAAACGACTAGAGCAAATGCACAACTGTAACATTTCAGGTTTACAAAACAGGATGATAGAAACTTGACAGTGGTTGCAATATTGCGTATCATTATCTTTAAAATGGTTGTTTACATTAACAGGTATAGACATGTAAAATTGATCTAATCATATGAGTATTAATTGTTCTTTCTCAGTAACGAATACATTCAGTAGTGTGTTCATTTTAGTTGTCTTACATATACATATATACCGATTTATATCTTTTCCTTTTCCCTTCCCTCTTTCCCCCTTTTCCCTTCCCAATTACTTTTGCTCTTTGAGCTATTTTTTACCCTTACATAGTATTTATTATAGATTTTGGATCATATATACTTTTTCCATTTCTTACACTAGGGAGGCAATACAGTATTTACACATGTGGATTTGATTTATCTCACTTATGAGTATGGTCTCAAGTTGTGTCCATTTACTTATAAAAGTCTCAATGCAATCTTTCTTAATAGCTGAGTAGTACTCCATTGTATAAAAATACCACATCTCTTTTTATCTATTCTTTGATTGGTGGGCACTTGGGTTGTTTCCAAGATCTGGCTATTACAAATTGGGTTGCTATAAACATGGGTGCACAGATATCACTGTGGTATGATGTTTTCAATTCTTCTGGGAAAATGCCCAGAAGTGGCATAGCTGGGTTGAATGGGATCTCTAACCCTAGCCTCTTGAGGAATCTCCACACTGACTTCCACAGTGGTTGCACCAGTCTACACTCCCACCAACAGTGGAGAAGAGTTCCTTTTTCCCCACAGCCCCTCCAGCATTTGTTGTTGGTTGATTTTTGAATCTTGGCCATTCTTTCTGGAGTGAGATGGAATCTCAGTGTTGTTTTAGTTTGCATTTCCTGAATGACCATTGATGTTGAACATTTTTTCATATGTTTATTTGCCATTTGTATTTCTTTGAGAGATTATTGTTGATTTGATTTTTTTTAGTGCCTTATTCACTTGACTCATTACTTTCACTATTACCATTCTAGAGAGTGTAGGTAGGTGGCTTTCGACTTGTTCTGCCTCATTGTCCCCTGGCCTTGCCTTGGACACTGGAAGTCTGGGGTTGCATCTTTCTTCTGTGTCTTTTTGTTTTCTATATTTCTTGCAGTTTAATTCCTGGATTGATGCTTGTAACTTGATTACAGCAGGTAGCTTTATTGCTAGTATTGAGAACCCTTAGGAAATGACTACTTCTCAGGGACGTCTTCTAAGTGTAGGTGACTTTGGGTTCTGAGTCTGTGGTAACATCCTACCTCTTTCATTTATTGGGGGTGAGAAGTTGTTGCCTATTTTGCTTAGCCTGTTGTTCTTTGGTACTAGCCTTTAGTACTGTTTATGACCCTCAGTCTCTATCTTGGCATATCAGGAAGAACAACTGGTTAGAACTATTATATTACCTTGGTAGTACAACCAGCAATAACAATAGCATCAAACACATTCTGTAAAATGACAAACTGTGGTAACTATTAGGTTGCCATCTTTAACCATATGCATTAGATTTGTGGTTATATAACAAAATCAGAAACAAACCAGAAAATTGTAGAGCATAAATACACCCTCAAAATGGCAATTTTACACTCAGGGAAGAAAATTTAAAAGGGGTTATGGGTGGAAATTAGAGAAATAGAAGAATAGGAAGAGATTAGAAGTAAGGCTGGTGGGCAAAGGAAGATTATGAGAACATTGGGAAACTGGTGAAGAAAGCAGGAGGGAAAGAGGGAAGGAAGAAATAAGAACAAGAACAGAACAGAACAACCATAACAAAAAAAGTAGAAAAATGTTCACCCTCATACAAAATCAAGAGCAAACAATCAAGAAAAAAGAAAGAAAAAAAAACAGAGTAAATAGAAGAAGAAAAGAAAATGGCTACTTCAGGATGTGCCTCTGCTGTCACTGGTAGACAGAGTAGGCCAACAGATCCCAGATCCATTTTGATTAATCCCTGCCAGCCAGCCATAGATTTACCATGTGGTAGTGGATAACACCAGCAAGCTTGTACCTTTACTTCCACTGAAGTTTAACCTCGTTTCTGGCTGTAAGGATGGAACCCAATTTGTTCAGCCTGCAACACTCCATGTGCCTCTTGCCAGTTTGTACTTCAATTTGGTTCTGCCTCACCCTGACACTGAGAACCACTCAGTGGAGCTGGCCTGCAGCTGCTCTGAGTTCCAAGCTTGGTTATTCCCTCTTCAAGATGGTGACTTCTCCATGACAAATCGCCCTCTCCTGGAAAATGTCTGAACCTGAGTAACTCACCAACCAATGCAGTTTATTGCGTTCACCACTCCATTCCACTGGTGCATTTCTCCTTGGAGGCCTCTGCAGCCACCAGCACTCCCCTCGCATCTGTAGGTTTGAGGTACACCTACCATGCAGTGAGTCTGGGATAAAGGAGAAAACTCTGCCTGCCCCATCCTTTTTCTTTGTTTAAGTGTTTCTCTTTTCTCTCTCCAAGGGCTTCAATTCTTGCTTCAGATCCTTTCTGGATCTCAGGGATCCATTTGTCTCCTTCTTCTCTTCCTTATTCCAGTGTCTGGACAACAAATCTCTGAAAGACTGTTTCTCTGCTGTTCACCATTTCACAATCTTCCTAGGAGTTGTCTTGAACTGTTGATCATAGTTACTCAAAACTCCATATTTATTAACTCTGAAACCTAGATCACTTTTGTGGATTCCTACTTTCTGTAGACTTTGCTGATTACTTGATCTGAGCAAAAGCTGGTTACCTATTTTAGGTTTTTCTTTTATCCCTAATGGGTAGATTTTCAAGGTGTTATGGATTACAAACTGGTGGTCAACTTAGCACCAGTTGAATTAATTCAGCTGGTGTTGAGTAAAGATGCTCCACCTGAAGAAAGTTGCCAGCATAAATAGGGACATGGAGAAGAAGAAGGAGGCATTGTGAGTTCTTCCAAGAGTTGCTGTTTCAAGCCGCTGGTTCTCCTGGAGGAGCTTGTCATGCTGGCTTCCCCAATATGGATTCAGCCATTATCGTTGGAGGAGCTCGGGACCTTGTCGGTGAGAGTGGCTGTGGTTCACGTTGTGGGAGCCCTGCTCCTCACATTGTGCATCACTTCCTGGCTCCGGAGGGGAGGCTGTGTGCTGGAGAAGCTTGTCACGCTGGGCTTCCTGACCTGTGCTCAACTGTTCTCCATCGTCAGAGGAGCACGGAACCTCGTCGCCGTTGGGGATGGCTGTAGTGCTCTTCAGGGCAGCCCCGCTTCTTCTTTTGAGCGTGACTTCTCAGCTGCTACATAGAACCCTCAACCCACTGCACAGCTCCTTCACCCGGCTGGCATAGACTTTCTAGTTCCACCACTGACCTGTGGCCTTCCCAGCACAGAACCGTAAATAGACTGGCATGAGCCCTTATTGTGGGTTCTTAGATTCCCAGTTGGTACTGTGGGAGGCATTGTCATGTGTTTTGGGTCTCTAGTGGGACTCTTGCATGATATTGCTGTAGGGTCCAGGCCCTCGGCTAAATATCCTGGGTCTTAGTGTTGTGGACAGATTTTCCTGCACTTTCTTGTGTTTAACTTTGGGTGACTATTACAAAACAGTATTATAAACCCTGTGTCCTGTATGTAGTTGTTCTCCATGTAACCCTTGACTACAACACAAGGTGTCAGCTAAAAGCTTGGGCGTTTGTCAGAGTCTTTCCTTCTCAGCATACCCTGAATTTTAATTTGTGTTTTTCAGGTACCTTAAGATTGCTGCTGATTTGATGATTTTAAATCTCTTTGTGACTGACTTCTATTTGGTTCTGTGGTGGTTAAATTTATGTTTGAGATAGGGGAGGACTGGTGAGCCAGTAAAATACTTTTGTGTATGTATGTGACAGTATTTCTTAAACAGCTTAGCATTTGAATCAGAAAATTGAGTGAATAAGATTTGTCCCCATGTGCAAGGCCATCACCCAGTCTACCAAGGTCCAGAATTGAAGACAAGGCAGAAGAAGAGCAAGCAGAAGTCAGCAGAGGTGATCTAGATAATAGTGTTAATAGATAAGGAATTTTAAATAACTATAGTCAATGGTACAAGAATGGATTAGGTGGAATATTTTATGAGAGAAACGGAATCTATAAGAAAGAATGGATAAAATGGAGAATTTTACTGAGGAACTGAAAAACACAATAATAGACATCAATAACTCAGAAGAATAGTTAAAAAATGATAGCACACAGCAGAAGGTAGGTATAGTGACTTGAAGGAGAGAAAAGCAAAAGGACACAGAGAGGAAGGTGCTATGTGCTTGAGCTGGGTCATCTGTCCTGTGCCTTCAGACATCAGTGTGCCTGGTCCTCAAGCCTTTGGTCTTGCAGTAGGGCTTGCACCATTGTTGTGATCATCTCCTCCCACCCCACTCCAGTTCTTAGCTCAAAAGACTCAGACTGAGTATGGGTCTCCTGGGCCTCCATTTTAAGACAGGAGGTTATGGAATTTCTTGACAATAATCTCATGAGTCAATTCCCACTCTCTCTTGCTCTCATCTATCTGTTTTATTTCTCTAGAATTCTGATGTCTTAGCCACATTTTTGTCACTGGGACAAAATACCCCACACCCACAATTTAAGGAAGGAGAGTTTTATTTTATTTTTTGAATGCATTACCATTTATTTATCTGTTTACCTGCTAAAGAACATCTCTGGTTGCTTCTAAGTTTTGGCAATTATAAATTATGATGCTATAAATATCCACATGCAATTTTTTTAATTTTAAAGAAAATAAATCCCAACAAAACAAAACTGTATAAAGCCAATCAAAACAAACCTGTGAAAGTGATACAGAAGTTTGAAGCATAATAATAGGAAATCAACAGTGGCTACCATAGTATATTTTGTTATCTTCACAATAGTTGTTCATTCCATCAGACATAGTAAAATCAAATAAAACAAAACAATAAAACCAATCAAAACAGAACACTGAATAAAACAAAACAATAAATCAGAACAAAGCAAAACAGTGAGAACAATATTGGATTTCAAAAACAAGACAGAAGGTAATCCCCTGTGTTTGCTACATTGCATACTGTTATCTTCCTAATAGATGCTCAGACTGCTGGCCTTAGGCCTGCAAAGTCAATCAAACAATACAAGCATTTAGTTGTTTTTATACCTCAGTTGCTATCAACTCAGCCTGTCCTCCAAACCAACCAGTTGCTTACAGGGTGTGTGTGGCAGGATTCTTGATTCGATTCTTGATTCTCAGACCGCATGCAGGTTGGCTCATGCGAAAGGTGAACTGGCTTCTCTCTTCCTGGGTCCCACATGGTTTGCATGGCTTACCAGATGGGCAAACTGGCTTCTTAATGTGTTCCACCCAGACCTAGTATGGCTTCTGCCAATTCACAGGAGGAGCAATCTGGTTTCTCTCATCCTGGGCCTCACATGATTTGCACGGCTTACCAGAAGCATGAACTGACTCCTTGATGTGCTCCTGTCCAACCCAGCATGGCTTTCAGGAGAGATTTATTTTAGCCCACAGCTTTTAGAGGACTCAGTCTATAGCTGGCCAGCTTCAAGGCAAGAAGGACATGGTGGAAGGGCCTGAGGGGGGAGAGATGCTCACATCATGTCAGGGAGGAAGCAGAGATAAGTGATGAATCAGAGAAGGAGATAACACCCTACCAGGTCATGCTCCAGGGATCTACCTCCAGCCAGGTCCACTTCCTGACAGTAGGTCAGCTATGAACTCATCAGTTCCACTGATGAATATTCCCCGCTGTGATTCAGTCACCTTCCAGTCACACGAGGCTTTGAGGGGGAGCACCCCAGATCTAAACCTTAACACTGAATTCTGTTGCTCACCTCCTAGGTGTGATGATGCTAGGTTTCCCTTTAGGAATGGACAACCTAGTGTCCCAGCTCCCATGGGATGGCAATTGTCAATTCTTTTTGGGCATTTCCTCTATTGAAGAAAACTGCTGACCCCTGTTCTGCCTCATTCCAAAGAGCAGGCTGCACCCAGTTCTTTCTCAGTTTGGGGGTTTAGAGACCAGCTTCTCTGTAGTGACTCAAGAGAATTCCAAAGGGTTTGTCTATCCCCAGATCTGCCTGTGGGGTTGGCAGAAATTGAGTCCACAACAAAATTCCCTTTGCTCCCTCCCACCGAGGTTGGTCCTAAAATCATTCCCTTGTAAACACTGTACTTACTAGTCTCAGTCCCCAGGAACCCAGTCTGTGGCATTAGATCTGTATGCACTCAACCCAAAAATCAGTAATGCCTCAGGGGCAAATTATAAATATGAGGCGCATTTCAATGTATTTCCTGTGTCTTTGGGATCTTGGCCCTTTTGGGGTCCTGGCTGCCTTGGTTGCTTTCCAATGCTTTCCAACAGTTGGCCTTTGTGTATTATCCAGCTTTTATAGTTGTTCTCAGTGGGAAATTAATCTGATATCATACGCTCCATCATTGCTGGGAACAGATCATGCTGACCCTTTTAATTCTCAGAAGCCAGAAGGAGCAAGGACAGAAACTATTGCTGAGACCCAATTCTGTTCAACAAAGTCCTGTTGATTGGAGATGTACACATGACGAGAAACTGAGGAGAAAATGCTTTGCTTGTCTCACACTCTGCAACAGCTAGGAAGAAGAGTACAGATCATATCTAAATATGTGCCCTGGACTTTTGAGATATAAATCCCAAATATCCCAAGGAAAAGAGATAAAATGCCAGGACTAGATAAAGAAAAGGAAGAAATATCAAAATACTTCAGAGAGTAAAGGTAAAATTTAAGGTAAGTAAATATGTTGGATAGCAGCAATGAGAACAGAGGAATCTAAAGGAGATGCTGATAGGTTAGGTTAAAGGCTATAGATGAGATTTAATAGGGACAATGTATTTACTTAGTTCTTAAGAACCCAACTTTACAAAGACAAAGACTTAAAAATAGGGTTAGTTTATTCCAATGCAGTATAAATCAGTGATATAAACTTGCCATCTAAAATAATTATTTTCAATAGAAGTACACTATCTCAAGTTGAGAAAGTCCTATAATCACTCTGTACCCAGATCCTCAGAAAATGCTATGGTCTGAATGTGTCCCTCCACACGCCATTTTGGTGGCAGTATTAAGAGATGGTGTCTCTTGGGGAATGATTAAGTCATATAGATTCTGCCCTCCCAAATGAAGTTAGTGGCCTTACAGAAACTATTCTGGAATCCTCTGCCTGCCCCTTTTGCCTCACAAGGACTCAGCAAGAGGTGCCATCTATGAAGCAGACAGAGCCCTTTCCAGATACCAAATCTGCTGGCATCTTTGGACTTCTAAACCTTCACAACTGTGGAAACCGTTTTTGATAATGACCAAGCCTAAAATATTTTGTTGTAGTAGCCTGAACAGACTAAGACGGAGTCTAACTATTGTAATCTGAGTGAGATGTTAACCACCAGGGTTCCCAGGATGGTGAAGGGAGCAAATCTCACCAAGCACTTCTGGAGAAATGGAATGAGAAGATGGAGGTGTACTGTGGGAGGTCTCTTCAAATATACATGTGGCTACTAGTGGGGGAAGAGGTTTCTGAGTGTGCCCTTCATATTGAAAGGCCCAGGCTGTGGGGAAACAGATTCAGATTCCAATACACAAAGGAATTTAATGCTAGGTTATGTTATGTATTTATGGTAGGGAGTCTTAACATCTTCCCTATGGGAAATTGCTCACACAGAGCCCCACATATCAAGAAGGGTATTGGAATTGATGCCTGCTGCTTGGCAACTTGTCAATTCATTGGCTAACAGTGATGAATTATGGGATCTAGTATGGAAAAAAGAGCTGAACCAATCAGATTTGCTCTCTGAGTTTTTAACTAGAAAACACGGTGTGAATCAGCAATTTTGCAATGGTTTAGGCCAGAGTAAGAGAAGACCGGAGAAATTACAATGAGTCAGGAATAAATTAAATTTATGAGACATCTAAAACAAGGAGGTTTTTGTTTTGTTTGTGACAGGGACTTGCTATGTATTTCAGGTTGGTCTTGAGTTCACTATGTAGCCCAAGCTGGCCTCCAACTTGCAGTGATTCCCCCTGCCTCAGTCCCTGGAGTGCTGGGATTACCAGGCCAAAGAGAGACAAATTAAACTGCTGGTCTGAGAGCTCTCTTGGTTTCTTATCATTTTCTCATTTCAGAACCAATTCTTCTTGTTTTTTTGTTTGTTTATTTGCAAAATACTCCAAAGTTTTTTTAGTAAATGTGAGAGTTCTCTTGTCCTTGTAATCAAACAAAACTGATCAGAGTCACCCTTAAGGCTTCTGCTACCCTGAGAGTCTGGGAGTTTAAGGATTTGCCTCCAGGATGCCCCCTCTGCCCACTCAGGTGAGTCATGTGTATGTTCATCTCTAAGACTCTGTACCTGCTTTGCTTCTGCAACAAAGGTATGCATATGATTCTGTTGGGATAAACATGCAAGCATCTTAAGATCTAATTTTATCATATTATCATACAGTCAATAAGCAAAAAAAAAAAAAAAGATGTGTGGATAAACCTTGGTTTCTCACTTATCTGTGTCAGCCTTAATCAGACAACCCTCAGTTATGTGATAGAAAACTGCTCAGATGTTATCAGACTTGTGAACTTGAAGAATATTTAACTTGTTGATTAAGTACTTAACATTACAAATGAATGCAAAACTGTCTATCAGTTCTGCTGTGATTATTTTGGAAATGTTAAGGTTTAAGTTGTTGTAATAATGAATGACCTTTGTGATATTCAAGGTTGCCTTTTTTTAAAACAGCCTTTCTGAAGAGTTACTAATTCTGCTCCACTCCCAGAAAAGAAGAAAGATGCATATTATAACTCATCATAAAGTCTTTGATTTGTCTTTTTTAAGCAACTGCTTGTTGAGATGAGATGACAAAGAACTTTAGGCTGGACCTGCCTGGTGCAGAGAGTTGGGGAAACACAGAGCACATGCGTTATTGGGGAAAGCTGTCAACTCTGATGGCCTCTCCTGGCACCAGCTGCATGATCTGCAACCTGCCTCTGAACAGTCCCAGAGACTGGGGGGACACACAGAGACGAAACAGCTGGGTAACTAACTGAACTTTTCACTTCGCAGCCAAGTATTTTGGCGTCATACAGATTAGGACTTGACTGATCTCTCTGGAAAATTGTTCCAGTCTTTGGTACACTCTGCTGTTGTAGACACCAGTTTAACATTCCCATGGAAAAAACATGTACACCTGCTTAATCATTTCAAAAACAATAGATACAGGACATTTATTACAAATTAGTGACACTGGCAAATGTTTCCCTTGCCCCTCATTTGGTTAGAATTTCAGAGATGTTCTTTGTCAGAGAAAGATATCTTAGGAATTTCTAGTAAGAAAGACAGATTAACAAAAAATTGTCAAAATACAGTAAGGGCAATTTTTTTTTTACATTTCTTTTTAATTTTCACACAGTAAAATACAGCAAACTAGGTTATTTGTGGTGTTCAGGCACGCAGATTTTGACACATACATAGCATAGCTGCATAACCATCACTGCCGCCATGCACAGAGTGACCACTGTCATTCCCTCACATTCTCTCCTGCTGCTCCTCTCTGGGCAGCTCTTCCAGCCCCACCCCTGCCAACCACTGATCTATTCTCTGCCTCTGTAACTTTGCCATTTCCAGGATATTATAGAAATGGAATCATAATACAATGTAGAATCTTTTATTTGTTAATAATTATTTTATTAACTACTTTTGCTAAACTTTTCACTGATAGCATGTTCTGTGTAGAAAGAAGGAAAGCAAGGACAAATATCTGGGACTGGGGATCTCAGCAGACAAAGAGGAATGAAGTGGGGATGTTGCCAGGCTCAAAGATGAAATTAGTTTCATTTGTGCAGTGTTAGTGTCTCTGCAAGGTGGTGAGAACCAATCAGAAAGATTTACATGTCCAGATTTCACCTCTCTGCAGCACCGTAGGAAGAATTGCTGGGCTTAGCCTTTGACGGTCTTTAACCAGCTTTGGGATGTGACCCTGGGCTGGGTAATTAGCACGAGTGATTAGCCCCTGTTTAGTTATGAGGGCAGTTGTTTTGTAGGCACCATCAGGCCTGTGGAGAAAAGTGCAAATTAACTCTGACTGGCTTCTCGGTGGCACCTTTATTACACTTTATCAACAGAGCAGCTGGATCAGCCTTCTCAGCACTTAGCTTTCCCTCATTACAGTAATTGCCGTCTGAACAATGGCCTATGTTAGCTCACTCCTCCTTCCAGTAGAACATGATTTGTTTATACAAGCAAACCTGGTGGCAGGGGGGCAGCTGGTGAGACTCTCATTTGGGTGTTGAGCTTGATATTAAGTATCAAAAATCACACTGGAGTCAGTCTAAGTCAGGCTCAGAGCTGAGTGCATCCACGCAATTATCTATGTGCACCCCTACTTTTCACATGAGGAATTTGTGTCCCCAGGACTCCTGCTTTACCTGCTCTGCCCCCTGTTCTGTCATCCACAGGCCATCTTGGGTCCTGCAGAATGACATCGATGGCCAGTGGCCATGAAGTCGCATGCACATATGGTGTGTGGGTCATGTACTGTGTTGTATCAAAATTCATCGTCCCAAGAAACTCAGGGAAACCAAGTCACTTGTATTCCCTTAAAAATGGCCACGCTTCCAGCTGCCTTCACAAGAATTAGGAAAGATGAGGAACGCTTCAGCAACTATCCTGAGGGGAGTGGCCTCGACTCAGACTCTAGAAGGAGATCTCAGTACTTTGTCACTGACCAGCACGGCCACCTAAACTGTTACCTGGCATGGGCCCCACCGAGGCCCTCACAGGGTCTGAGTCCCCATGCATCTCTGTTAAATGCAGGCAGTTATTTCATGAAGACTTTGCACGTGTGCATGCATGTGTGTGCACGTGTAGTATGTCTGCAGAAAGCAGAAGGGAAGGAAAAGTGTAGGAGCAAAGAATCTAGTCAGATTCTTGGAAGAGTCTGCTAGGCAGGCACAGTTTCCTTCCTTGTGAAGTGGAGGATAACATTACTGCCCTTCTAAGGTTATTGTGACATATAAGATGCAGCGAAAGTTCATATTTGTAGGCACTAAGAATCATGTGGGCTATGGTTATGTGCATGCGTGTACCTCTATTACAGTGAGTGCAGCTGAGAGGGAGGTCCATTTAAGGATTTTTCCCCCTTCAGTTCTGAGAGCCTTAGGTTAGAATCAGTAGGTTGAATCGGGGCAGGTAAGACCATTTAAGAACTGCTAATAAGTATTTAGAGTATAAAACAGCATCTTGGCTTAATTGGGGATTCCATCTATTGGGGCTGAGAGGTGGTCTGTTGGAGCATTGTGGTTAAATGGTTTCTACTAAACCTCAGGAAACAAGTAATGAGCATATAGTGGACTGAGTATAAAAGCCTGATTATGGAGAATTATGTGCCCTAGCACCAACCGCTGATTATCTTGTGGGTTTATTTATGGTTAGTGAAGCAAGAATGAGAACCCAGAGAACCATCCTTTATGTGGGTGATATGGTGTCACATCAGATGCAGGGTCTCCCATGTCCCAGTAGTTCACTGCGACACAGCAGTGCAACACCAAACACCACATCCATCCATCCTCATCCCTGCTTTATGAAACAACAATGACAACAACAACAACAACAACAACCAAAAAGAAAAACCCCAAGCAACAAAAAACCCTACAGCTGTGAACTTTTAATACTTGTTTATAAGAAGCCTGCCAGATGTACCTTTACAACACAACTTTAAACACTTACCCAAGTTATATACATTCTTTGTAGAAAAATGAGAGAATGTGGTTAGGCGAAAGAATAAATAAAAATAAATAAATAAATAAAAGAAAAAAGATCATCCTTTACCCCCTCCCCCTTTCCGCATTCACTGAAACATAGCCATTGTTCAATGTTTTGGTGTGTAGCACTTCAGGGTCTTTCACACGTTTGCACACATATGTGCACAAACCCAGTGACCACACATGCTTATACAGATGTATTTGCTTATAAAATGGGGTTGTTCTGTACACAGTTTTATATAGTCTGACTCCTTTATATACTATCTCATGAATATTTTCCAAGTTATTAAATCTCACTAAGAGCATGACAGATGCCCCACATCCCACAAATACTGTAGTCCTTTCTTATTTGTTTCCAACAACTTTGAAATCTCTAGCCTTTCCTCGTTAATAAGTTGCAACTGGTTCCACTAATATCATTTTGAAGTGACATCAAAATCTGAGTTATTAAATCATCAAGGTACCATGTCTGTTCACAAAAGGGAGCTTGTTTCAACATTGGACATATCCAGCACCCCTACAGTGCAGCCCTCCAAAGAGGCCTGGCCCCTATGTCTGCCCTTTGGGTATATTATGAATTCAGGAAGCCTGAACTGGCCAGTGGAATCCCACATGTGGGAAATCTGCTTTCAAAGACACTAAATGTGAACCAGAGTTATTGTGGCTTCTTCATGAAAGTGAACTGGAATAACAAATATCTCCTGACATCTCAGCCAGCGGGGACCCTTTGTTGTTAACGCACATTTGCAATCCAAATAAGGCATCAAAACACTACAAAAGAATGGAAAACAGAGCCTGGAAATGCTTCTTTGTCACTTCTTTGGCAAGGGATGCAGTGTTCCACCATCTTCTTACCTCCATCACACCATAAACCTGCACAATAGTTCCCTCTGTAAGCTCCTAGCAGCCAGACCTCTAGTGTGAGGATCAAAGACTTGAACTCACTTTACTAACACCTCTCCACTCCCCATTCTTGGGAGGTTTTCATACCAGCTCAGATCAGCAAGTCTTGATGTGTTGATTTTGACATGAGTTCATCCTTGAGGCTTCAGAGAAAGAGTTTTTGATGTCACTTCAAAATGATATTAATGGAATCAGCCACAATTGATTAATGCTCAAAAGCTAGAGATTTCAAAGTTGTTGGAAACAAATAAAAATGGACTGCAGCATTTGTGGGGTGTGGGGTGTCTGTCTTTTTCCTAGTAGGGGTTGCTCTACCTTTCAGACCAATGGGATACTGCTGTTCCCTGGTGCCATTTTGTTCTGTGTGGCTGAACTCTTGGTGACAAGAAGTATCTACAAGAATCAACTTAGGGCTGAGGGGAAGGAACACATTCAGGAGCTTCATGTTCTCAGGCTGCAGGAAGGACAATGGTCGAGGTGGCTTTGGGTACCACCATGTTCTGCTTCCGCTGTCTCTCTCTGCTCTGCTTCTTTCTGGAGGCCAATTTCATTCCGTCTCCAAGAACATTTCTGTGGCCTCTGCAAACAGTTATCCTCAGCAGGTGCTGATGGCTGACACGGCTCTCATGCCAAGGATGGACAAGTAGGTACTTGATGGCAGCTCCCCTATAGCCTCATGGATGGGATGCAGAGGAAGGAAGGTAAGGTGGGTGTTCTCAGAAACTGGCAGATAAAAGAAATATACTCATCACTCTCATCAAGTTTTACCTTCTAGTTCTTTCACCCATAAACTATCCTTGCTCTTGGTGCCCTTTGTTTCTGACCACCTCTGCTTACTTGTTTTTGTATGAGGTAGGATAGAAAAATATAACTACTTGAAAATTTTTAAGTGTATTAAAGTAAAAGATGTATTGCCATTAATCCCCCTCAGTATACTCCTGTTTGCTTCAAAAACCCTTATCCCATATTTCTTCCCAGTTTCTGAAGCAGTTCTGGAAGCTCTCTTTTCCTGAGTGTCTGTAGTTGTGTTATTGTGACTACCTTGATTTCCTGAATTGACTCAAAATATTGACCTTTCATTGTCATCTTGGATTTGGGAAAAGCCAGAATTTGCACGGTGCCAGATCTGGTGAATAAGGTGGGTGAGGACTTGCTGTAATGATTTTAAAGACCTGCTTTTGCATTGCATAGTATTTAGAAGCAGCATTCACTGTGTTTTTGACCACATCTTGTAAAGATATGAAAGAGGACTTCCAGAACTGCTTCAGAAAGTGGCAAGAATGATGAGATAACTGTGGTTAAAGTGAGGGAGAGTATTTTGAGAGGGATTAATCGCAATGAATCTTTTACTGTAAGAAAATTTTAAAAATACTGTAAATATTCACTATACATTTTGAATTCCTCTCGTGTATGATGGGTCTCAGGCATGAGCAACTTCTCTCTCTCTCTCTCTCACTCTCTCTCTCTCACTAATCCAAGGACTACATATCATCAGAGTTCTTCCCACATATTCCTGCCCAAAATTATGTCCAAAAATGAATTAATTTTGAGCAACTGGGCAGTTCTTTCCCCATTTGAATAAATGCTACCTCCATATACCAAGTTGCTCTTACTAGAGTCAACCTTGACTCTTTCTTCCTTATTGTTCACATCCACCACCAAATTCTACTGATTGCACCTCCAAAGCATATCTCTTTATCTCTATTTCTCTTTATCTCCACTGTCACCTCGGGAGTCTACACTACCACTTCCTCTGCCTACATCAACCTCACAGTTCACCCCTCTCTTTCCATAGTCACCTTTCCCAACCCTTCTCCGCCCAGAAGTCAGATCTCTTTTCACATCATTCCCTGGCTACAGTGCTCCAGTGCTCCAGTGGTCGTTAATTGCACTTAGAATAAAATCCAAAATTGAACCTTGTCCTGCTTAGACATAATTTGATGCCTGCTTTTTCAGCTGACACTCTTAGCTATATTGTTAATCTGTTTTCCTTAAACCTGCCAGCTTCCTTGTAGTCTGGTCTCCCACAGACCTGACTGTAGTTCCCTGTCTGGAACTTTCTCCTCCTCACTCTGAGTATATCCTTTAAGTCATAGCTTAGATACTCCTAAGAGGCCTTCCCCAAACTAAGTAAGACTGTCTTGTACTCTGTCACAGTGTTGTGCTTTTATACATTAAATTTAATTAAGATTTTTATTATGTATTATTTATATAATTTCTTTTCTCTTGTGGTACTGTATTTTGACCCAAGAGCCTCCAGCATGCTAAGCTAGCACTCTAACACTGAGCTACACATCCAGTTCCTGATTACTATTTTCATCTGCATCCCATGAAATGGTCTACTTCAGAGAAAAGGATTGTGTTTTGTTCATTGTTGTTTCCCCAGGAACATGGTGTGTGCTCAATAAGAAAAAATATTGACAGGGTGAACAAATAAATATAACTAGATTTTAATATCCTTGAGGGCAGCGGGAGTTTTCATTCTTTTCATCCTCATAGAGGAATTCAATGAATATTTGTTAACCTCAATACTATCCTGTGAAAAAAGTTCTCAGTGAAACAGTTAAAACACTGAGCAGTAACAAAAAGGAAGAAAATTGCAGAATTATAAATCCAAGTGAAAAAAATGGAAGTTACATACTCTAATACAATGAGTCTCAGTGATTAAAGGACAGTATTACATAAACAAGGTCCCTGAATTTTTGAAATAGCAATGTGCTTAATAATTAATGCTTATTATACTTTGAAACAGCTTATAAATTGGACACACACATCTGGATATTTGGTACCACGTAGACAAAAACATCTGGGTTATTGGCCAAATACTTCAATTCAACTAATGTGTTTTGGAGCTGTATAAATAGTCACAGATTACTCTCAAATTGTATTTCTTGGGAGGTGGCCACATGAGCAAATGGAGAGATTTCTAGTTCCAGAAAGATGATGGATAAGAAACTTGAAGTCTCTCCTGCCACAAACTCACAGAAATTCTGGATACCTAAAACTCTTAAAAATTCCATAGCTGAGATCATAAGCACCAGAAATGATGAGGTGGATTATCAGAGCAATATGTTGAGGGCTGATCTTGGAGGTTATTTTTGGACACAGTAAACTGAGGGGCTTGGGTTTTAACACCCATCCAGGAACAAGAGACAAGGTCTTGGAACTCCAAGTACAAGCTGGGAATTTTTGAAGAGTTGAGTCACAGTAGAAAGGGAATTAGAAAAAATCTGTCTATTGGCACAGAGAGAAGACAAGGAAGCTGTCTCAGTGTGAGTTGAGGGGAAAAGACGCCTCAGAGAAAATTATGCCCCAGGCTTGCCTTCGCGTTTTAGATCCAAAACATGTCTGTAATCTGTTAAGAAAACAAGCAAATATCTACATGGCTCAGGAAACTCCTCACAGAGAAATAAACGCAACAGTCTGTCCCGAAGTGGGTATCCTCAGAATGCCTAAAACCCCAAATTGCTCCATAGTGATGCTCCAGCAACATAGGCTTACTTTATTTTCCCAGCAAATAGACCCCATTAAAGATGAGATCACGATTTTTAGGAAACACTTAAAAATACAGCGTAATAAAAATATGACCAAGAATAGACAGACGCAACAAATAGTAGGATTCAAGTCCCATGAACTTGAGGTAATAAATGCACATGTTTGGGTGGGGGGGAGCATGTTAAAAATGCTTAAAAATGTAAGTTATGAAAACCTGAAGGAAAGATGAAGACATTATGTATAAAGAAATTGAAGTTCAAAAATAACTAACTAGACCTTCTAGATTTGAGAAATATAGTCAAACAACAGAAAACTCAATGGGTGGAATATGCAACCCATTAGCTCATTTGAAGAGATGATTTTCCAAATTGAGATTAAAAGATATCCCCTAGAATGCAACAGAGACAAGATGAGAAATGTGAAGGCATTCAAGGTAAGGAAAAATCTAGTATTTCACAAATCTAATAAAGGTTATAGAGATACATAATAGGCAAAAAAGCATAGAAAAAGTATTAAAAGAACAGCAGATGATGATTCTGAACTGATTAAAGACATTAACCTGCAAATGAAAGAATTCTTAAGCAACACCTAAATAGTTTCTAGTGAGACTATTAAACATTCAATAAAAAAGAGAAATTTTGCATAGCAAAAAGAGAAAAGAGATCACACATAAAATAACAATGATTAAGCCAGGCTGGTGGTACACATCTGTAATTCTAGCAGTGAGGAAGCC